>CALNXI010000133.1:185569-210137 GCA_942486025.1 Porites evermanni
TTAGTTAACATTTTCCCAGAATAATATAACCTGTCAGCAACGAGACTTGACCGAGCAAACATTTTTTCGGCCGGTCATCGTGTCCGGAAACCGACCGTCCGAAAATTATTTCGAACCCTGAACCGTCAGTGCAGAAGTTTAACTGTTGGGTACCCCACTTAAGAGTAACATCTAAAAACCAAGATGTGCCAGGTGGTCGCGAGTCTCTTTCCAGTTGAGATAAACGATATTTGGAAATCAAGTGGATAATTTTTCCCCACTGTCTGGTTGGTTAAAAAATTCGCTACGCGAAGGGTAACAGAAAGTGTACCTTGTCTGTTCTATATAACAAAATCAAACGAGCAAAGTCACACCTTTTTAAAAGTGCCCATTTTATCATTTATTTTATTTTTAAAGAACCAAACTAATAAACCTAGTTATTTTAAGATAACAATGGGTTTGTTGTTAAATTCTCTCTATGAAGGTTTATCTTTAAAAAATAACCGTACAAACAGAACATATTTAAAGTTTCTTTTGAGTACTAGATAATTTATATGAATCCCCTGCATTTCGTTTTCAGAAAATGTTTGCGTGGCGCGAGAAATTCTTCTAACTTAAGAAATATACTTAGTAACTGAAACTGTAACTTTTCTCTTTTTCTCGGCTTCCTCCCTTCTTTCTTTCCGGTTTACAGTCTGGCACGTCCAGGAAAACCGGTCGTTATTTAATGAATATATTATGTAGTGTAATATAGCTTACTGTGATCTTTAGTCCGTTTCTCGCTTTTAAACGATACATAAAGAATATAATTATTGTGTAGTGTAATATAGCTTACTCTGTTCTTTAATCCGTTTTTCACTTGTGAACGATACATGTATATGTTATCCAAATGTTCACACTGGGACGAGTTAAGTTTCACAAAGACTTCCGGGATCGTTATCGGGGACGCGCCGGTTAGCCTTTCCATGCCTCTGTTATAGTTCCAAAGTCTTTGTGAATGTTAACTGGTTCATAAGTAGCGATTTCGACGGGAAGGGAATTTGTGCCGAAATGTGTCCTGCGATTGTATCTGAGATCTTTATTGGACTCACGCCGGTCAGCTATTAGAGAGATTAAGATTCACGTTTACGCCAAACGTCAAAAGTCAAATTCAAGTTGAGAATTTCTCAGAATAGAAAATAAGCAGATAAAAAGTGTCCAGAACAATTCTTATGTATAAAACTGGCATAAAACTACTTGTCTTTTAGTTAAAGTAATAAACAGTTAACGGCAATAAAGGCAAAAACTTGGTCACGTGGTACAAATTCACGTTTGCCGTTTAGTGTAAACTTGAATCTTAATCTCTCTATGCGCGAATTTTTTTCCCCTCTCCGTAGTAACATTCCCAGAAGTCTTTGCAAGAGTTAACTCGGCACAGTTTTCGTTTCTTAAGTGGGAGATCGTGTGAGAGTTCCACAGAGCCCCTTAAAATCTACATTTTCTCAAATGGGAGAGTCAGTCCACAAGAACAGGATTTCGTCCATTCACCAGTCACTGGATCCTGTTTACGCCCTTTTTCAGGAAAAACATGGCAGTGTCCGTCTCCTGCAACACTTGATTTTCCCTCTGAAAAAGTGATTTAAAGAGGTGGACATTTTATAGTGGTGTCAATCAACAGAGAATTAACCTTCTTGCCTGTTGGTTCACTGAGCGAAGACCAGGCACATAGGAACGTTTATGAGGGGGTGGGACGGTGGGGTAATGTACCCTTGATTTTCAATTTGTTATTACCTTATCTTATATGTTTTTTGCCTTCTAGAATCAAGGGAAGGGAGTTCTTGTAGATCCAAACATCAGCTATATCTCACTTCAACAGCTAACAGAGGTGAGTAGAAAGAAATATTGGAGTTCTCAGGGCATTTTATAATAATAATAATAATAATAATAATGTTGATGACAATGTCAGTAATGATAATGATTATATCAATGATAGTGATAGTGAAAATGATAATAATGATAGTAAATCTTTAAGTCCCAAGGGTGACCAACGTCCATTTTCTCCTAGCAACATCAGCAGATCATCAAGAGTACAGGTTATGAGAATTACTTAATTGATTACCAAAGAGAACGCTTTGATCTTAAACCAAATTCTCTCAACTATTCTTAAAAGAAATGTATGGAGATCAGTCTGGAGAATTTGTATTTGGATCTTGGGGCTTAAAGGGTTAAGATGACATTGCCCGGGCCCTTGTCCATTTGGCAAGTAAAGATTGAAAGTTTCTTGCCCCGAACTCAGAGGACCGCCAGACAATACTTATTTCCTGAATCCTGAATCCTACAGTAATATCATTTGAATGGACATTTACAGTGCTAGAGGGTGAAAATGTCTTAATATAAACACATTTCAAACGACAAATAATTTCTCTCAATAGGACCTGATGAACATGTTGTACGCCAGGCCTCACGATCCTTACATACGAATAAAGGATTTTCACTGGCCTCCGTACATTGAACTGTTACTAAGGTGTGGCATAGCTCTGCGGCACCCTCAAGACTGCAATCGTATTAGACTTGTGGCGTTCAACCGATAGATCACCAAGGTGACTATTTTGAGAAGACGGGAAGGCGTTGGCAGTCCATGATTTCTACCACAGGACTCAAAATAATGGCCAATCAAAGGACAATAACCTGACTTGACCTGCCACAAACTTCACTCGTCGGTCATGTTGACTTGTCACGCACACTCTCATTTTTGGAAAAAAGAAAACAACAACAATAACAGCCAGTTCTCACACTTTAAATCTTAGATTTTTGTCTCTTTGTAAGACACGCTCACAAACAGAAAATCACATAAGGGTTAGTTAACATTTTCCCAGAATAATATAACCTGTCAGCAACGAGACTTGACCGAGCAAACATTTTTTCGGCCGGTCATCGTGTCCGGAAACCGACCGTCCGAAAATTATTTCGAACCCTGAACCGTCAGTGCAGAAGTTTAACTGTTGGGTACCACACTTAAGAGTAACATCTAAAAACCAAGATGTGCCAGGTGGTCGCGAGTCTCTTTCCAGTTGAGATAAACGATATTTGGAAATCAAGTGGATAATTTTTCCCCACTGTCTGGTTGGTTAAAAAATTCGCTACGCGAAGGGTAACAGAAAGTGTACCTTGTCTGTTCTATATAACAAAATCAAACGAGCAAAGTCACACCTTTTTAAAAGTGCCCATTTTATCATTTATTTTATTTTTAAAGAACCAAACTAATAAACCTAGTTATTTTAAGATAACAATGGGTTTGTTGTTAAATTCTCTCTATGAAGGTTTATCTTTAAAAAATAACCGTACAAACAGAACATATTTAAAGTTTCTTTTGAGTACTAGATAATTTATATGAATCCCCTGCATTTCGTTTTCAGAAAATGTTTGCGTGGCGCGAGAAATTCTTCTAACTTAAGAAATATACTTAGTAACTGAAACTGTAACTTTTCTCTTTTTCTCGGCTTCCTCCCTTCTTTCTTTCCGGTTTATAGTCTGGCACGTCCAGGAAAACCGGTCGTTATTTAATGAATGTATTATGTAGTGTAATATAGCTTACTGTGATCTTTAGTCCGTTTCTCGCTTTTAAACGATACATAAAGAATATAATTATTGTGTAGTGTAATATAGCTTAACTCTGTTCTTTAATCCGTTTTTCACTTGTGAACGATACATGTATATGTTATCCAAATGTTCACACTGGAACGAGTTAATTTTCACAAAGACCTCCGGGATCGTTATCGGGGACGCGCCGGTTAGCCTTTCCATGCCTCTGTTATAGTTCCAAAGTCTTTGTGAATGTTAACTGGTTCATAAGTAGCGATTTCGACGGGAAGGGAATTTGTGCCGAAATGTGTCCTGCGATTGTATCTGAGATCTTTATTGGACTCACGCCGGTCAGCTATTAGAGAGATTAAGATTCACGTTTACGCCAAACGTCAAAAGTCAAATTCAAGTTGAGAATTTCTCAGAATAGAAAATAAGCAGATAAAAAGTGTCCAGAACAATTCTTATGTATAAAACTGGCATAAAACTACTTGTCTTTTAGTTAAAGTAATAAACAGTTAACGGCAATAAAGGCAAAAACTTGGTCACGTGGTACAAATTCACGTTTGCCGTTTAGTGTAAACTTGAATCTTAATCTCTCTATGCGCGAATTTTTTTCCCCTCTCCGTAGTAACATTCCCAGAAGTCTTTGCAAGAGTTAACTCGGCACAGTTTTCGTTTCTTAAGTGGGAGATCGTGTGAGAGTTCCACAGAGCCCCTTAAAATCTACATTTTCTCAAATGGGAGAGTCAGTCCACAAGAACAGGATTTCGTCCATTCACCAGTCACTGGATCCTGTTTACGCCCTTTTTCAGGAAAAACATGGCAGTGTCCGTCTCCTGCAACACTTGATTTTCCCTCTGAAAAAGTGTAAAAATGATATTACTAAATATGGCGCAAATGTTTCAGGCCTCGACCACACGAATCCGGATATTTTTCAAACCGCATACCGTATATTACTATTTTTTTCCCCACTAATCGGCTTTCTGTGCACACGAAACCAGTGAATCCGCTTATTGACCCGCTTGAAATGCGTGTAAAAAAATATGCGGTTTTTAAAAATATGCATCAGGATTGGAGTTGACGGGGCCTCAGTCTGAGATAAACCCCTTCTGGTGGTGTGGCAGTGAATACGGCACTTTGTGGGCTGGTCAATGTGTCTGGGTGGCGAAGATCCCCTAATGACCCAAACGATATGCTCGTCTATCCCTGCCGGATTGGTCCAGGGAAGGGGCCTGTGTAGAGCCNAAGAAAACAGTATTTGTGAAATGTCATGAAGATTACGATACCTTGTCTGTTGAGAGGCCATGACACTGATGCGTCTGTCGTCATTTCACTCTCTTCATTGTCTGGAGCCTCGCTGGTATTGGTCTCCTAGAAAGACAGTCAGATACTGTAATCATTATTTTATTCAACAGCCAGTAGGTGGGAAGTGGGGTGGGGAGCATTATCTGTTGCAAAGAACTTACCCTTAAATTAATTAACGCGTTTTTACCAAGTTTATCCGCTCACGATAGCTGGATATGGGTCTTGTTTTTTTTTTTGTTTGTTCTTGTTTTTGTTTGTTTGTATGTTTGCTGTTTTAAGGATCAAGGCAAAGTCGTGGCCCGTAAAAAAGAAAAAGAGGGCAATCCCAAGTGGGCAAAATAGACTTATCTTGTCCGCTCGGGCAACCAATCAGAACACGCGTTAAATTTCCTTTACTGTGCCTCTCGCGAAGTCAGCTACATGTATATACAAACAGTAAACACCCGCTCATAAGAACCTACTTTTTTTGAAGTTTGGCAAAATACCGTAAAATTCCGAAAATAAACCCCTCCAAATATAAGGCCCCCAAAATCGTAACGCAAAGAACCCTCCGTTAAATCGCCCCTCCGAATATAAGCCCCCCCGGGGAGTTTGTACTTGGAATTTGCTCTCGAATACAAAGTAAAACAAAGCAAAAACGGTAAGTTTCCTTTCCACTACAAGCTAGCCCAATCAATTTTGAAACGCAAATTTCCCTCCGTACATAAGCCCCTCCGAATATAGGCCCCTCCAAAAATAAGCCCCTCAAATAGGGCTTTTGAAAAATATAAGCCCCGGGGCTTATTTTCGGAATTTTACGGTAAGTTCTTGTATTCGGGGTACTTATTGGTAATTTAGGCTAGCTAGGTTTTAATTAGGTTTTTAATTTTTATAAAGGGGTAATAGATTGTTGATAACCACGAAAATTCACAGTTAGATTATTCTAGACCTAAAAAAACTGATTACCGAATTTATATACAGTTTGTTTCAGTATGTTGTTGTTACACTTACATTTACAAGTCAAAGTTACACTCCTTTGTTAAACTGTTTATCATAATTTAACTGTAACCGACATACAAGAACCTGCTTGATCTTGCTTGGCTAAACAGGTTCTTGTATGTTGGAGTATTAAAGTGGCAAGTTTCTGCCAGGAGGTTCTTAATCCAGTTTCTTATTAGCGGCTGTTTACTGTAACTCTTTCAAACATGCCCCTCTCCACTAATTTGAGAACATTCCAGCAAGGCATGCAACACCAATGCCATATTTCCTCTTGTTAGAATGATGAAGGGTGAAGAATCACAAACTATCACAAAACTGCTTTCTTGTGAATGCAGTTTTGGTCTTGCAAGTACCTCAGTGTCATATCTCTTCTTCAGTCTTTCTCTGATTAAAAGAGATCTGGTCAGTAGCTTCCAGTTAGCTAACATACGCTTCTCGCGTTTCTGCAAAAAGAAACTTCAATAAGCCACTGAATTCAAGTCACCGCGCAACTGAGACATCTGACATCACAATAGGAAAACAAAAGAAGAAGTCAAAATTCGTAATATCCCTCTGACGTCACAATTTGTCTGTTGCCCGCTCGACTGCCCGCTCAGAAACTTTTGGCGGGAAAATATTTTGATCATTAGACGTCATGTGACCACGAAGTAGCAAATGAGAGAGCGCACTATAAGTTACCTCTGCCTTTCTCTTCTCAGCTTGTTCCTCCTCCTCTCTCCAAGCATCTAAAAGAACTTGTTCAAATTCCTGGCACACAACCACACCATCAATGCTGCAACGATTGAAAAAATTAAGCAAAATTAAAAAAAAAAAAAAAACGTTCAACAACATTTCGGTTGATAACACACTGCAAAACAAAATTTATAATACCATGCTTAAGTACTGCTGACCAGGTTTCATTTGAATGGTCACGCTAAAGGATTTAAGTTAAATTTTGAGCGGCAATGAGTACAGAGGTTCTTAGTTAAAGCAAGATGATAAAGTTGTAATTATAGTGGAGTAAATATATCAAAATTTTCGAAGAGAACAGTGTACTTGTCCCCACAGTTAGTACACGAGAAGAGAAATTTGCGTATCTCCAAGCGGCTATGTGATGTTCTGTTTATTATATAAACGCCAATGAAATTCACACTTTTGAACAGTTTTTTTGCTGCAAAAGGCGCGAGTTATTATCTAGCCATAGCAACGGTGATCTTTTCACGTGTGAAGATAACATGTTATTTTCACATGGGAAGGTATGTTTTCGCGGGAAAGCTCACCTGGTATTTCATTGGTGTTTATATAATAAAAGTTCATACTACCTTAATATGAGGATTATTTAAAGCGTAGTAGGTAGTATGCGAATACTCACACAGGATGGCTGAATCCACAGTGGAAATCAAATCCAACAACAGCTTGTGCACAGTCAATCCCAAGTTTCTTCGCCACTCGTTGAATGCCATTAACTGTGGAAATAGCAAATTACTTATGAGTTAAGACACAACATGAATCTCTCATTGGCCGTCGTCACAACTTGATTTCAAACTTACTCTGAATATGCGTCGTTCCCGGAGGAAGCATACAGGGCAGAAACAGTTCCACATTGCCGTACTCATTCCTTGGTACTTTTCCCTTAAATAAAACAGGTATAGTAAGTAAGATCCTGACCTTATATTTTGTCTACCAATTACAAAAAGTTTCAAGAAACCCCGGTTGGAAGGTGAATGGAACAGGACTTTTGGGGTCGTTTCAGCGGAAAATTTCTGGGAGCAACGGAACACCTGGAAAGGTATTCCTGTTTTTCCGGACGGAATGTTCTAAACGGAAATTTGTGTTTCATTTTTTCAAAGCCATCTTCGATACCACTTTACGCGTTTCAGGAACGAACTTACTGGTCCTGAATTTTGCGTATCTTTAGCCCAAACCGTTGACCGACCGGTTTTACCATGTAAATGATAAACAACCACCATTTCCTATGTGTTGCTCTGTTTTTCTGTTTGCTTGTTTGTTTGTTTTTTGTCTTTTCCCGCTAACACGACTGCCACCACCAACAACACAAGCTACGCGATGTTAGGCGAGACGAAAAAGAAAGCGACAATTTTTGTGTTGTGTTCACCTACTCCATAAAGCGGTCTCGTGAAATTGGGAAGTTTCATGTCGTATGGTGCAACGACGGCAAAGAAATGCACAAAATAGCGTGATGCACGTGCAAAGTTGTTGTTTGTTAATTTAAACATATCATTTTTTGCCGTTCTCCTTAGCGTCACCGTCGTCTTTAGTTTTTGTTGTCATCTAGAAATAGTGCTACCATGGTAATGTGACGTCACACTTCTCTCTATAAAACGGGAACTAATTAGGCATTTCAACTTCGTAGTGAGGCAGTGACAGCACGTGATGCACGTGCAAAATTGTTGTTATGCAAATTAAACCTTGCTTCTTGCTGAACTACGCTACCAAAATACGTAGGAGATCATGGCGGGCCGTAGTGTGAAGTACGTAAGTATTTAGTTATATTTCATAGCTTAGGCAGGGCGCTAGTGTTTGAAAGAGAATTGCTTTGCCAATTTTTGAATGCATATTTTTCGATTATAAGCCCTAAATTCGGTGTCAGGCACGACATACCAGTGAAACAAACCGCCAAATCCACTAAATGCAGATGAAGCGACAGAGGAGAAGGGATAACAGCTCACCAAGTGGTGGACATGGGGCAAACACAAGCAAATCTTGATAACTTTGTCCAGGCATTTCCCTTATTTATCACAATTCGTTGGCCGCGGGGAGTGACAACATGCCATCGACTTCGGGGGAGTTCGCTTTCATTTGAGAAGGTAAGCGAGTTGGAATAATGGCGATAAAGATTGCAAGAACGCGAATTCACATTTTAAGCGACGCTTTCACCGACATTGCCTTGTTCAACTCCCTATTCCAGGTACTAACGCCTGGCGGAAAAAATCTACACCGAACTAGACGATTCAGTATTCCTTGTTTAAAGCTCCAAATAAAACTAGTTTGACATCAAATGGTTTTGCGTTAAGGGATGAGGGATCTCAGGTAGACTTTCATATACCGGAATCCATAGTTTTAGTCTACATTGTTACTCATATTCCATTCTTTACGATTGTCATACAACGACATCTATCGTTATAATGTTATTCTTTGTTACTTAGTAATAGCCCACGTTCGATATATTTAAAAAATTCCAACATGACTCAGAGGCTTTCTGGTCATATTTCCATAGAGTGTTTTCACATGACGTCACGGCAGCCATTTTGGTGTCCCAAAACAATGAAACGGCGGCCATGTTGGTGTCCCAAACCAATCCTCGGGGAGCTGAACCCTTTTCTTATGCAAACGCTTTCTTTTGTTTCGATAAATTTGCATAGATGCTGGTCACGTGAGTGAAAACACTCTATAGAGCGTTTTCATTCACGTGGCCAGCATCTATACAAATTTAAGGAACAAAACAAAGCGTCTGCATAAGATAAGAGTTCAACCCCACAGGATTGGTTTGGGACACCAACATGGCCGCTGTTTTATTGTTTCGGGACACCAATATGGCCGCCATGACGACAAGTGAAAACACTCTTATTTTTTAATCTTAGTTTGGTGTTCTTTGTGCTCGAGCCTCTTCTGGGAATTGCGAAACGATCCCTTTAAGGAGTCGTGAAAAAATTGCAATTTTGACCCTAAAGCCTCGGATTCATGTTAGAATTTTAATATATCGAATGTGGGCTATTATTTCAGATGCCAGTATATAAAACACAATGCAACCCGAGATATCTTGCACATTATTAATTTAGTCTGATGTTTTCTCGTTCAAACATTTCGTGGAAATCATATAATATAAATGGAAACTAAGTTCTACTCACATCTTTGGCGGGTGGTGGTTTGTACTTCTCTGTCTGCCATCTGCCAAACAGGTCAATTGTTACTGAGTCACGCTCATGGAGTGGTTGATTCTGCATACACAACCAATAAAAAGCAAGTGTGTAAAAATAGACCAAAACAATTTTAACGTTAAAAAGTTAAAAATATACACAAAAATAATACGTTTTATCCTGACAGTCCTTACCCTTTTAGGTCGTCCTTTTACAACCTTGTATGCCGTTTCACCTTGCTGCATATAAGGTAAACAAACATATAAATAAATAAATAAATAAATTAATTAATTAATTAATTAATTAATGCGATTACCTCTCTTAAGCGACCAACTGCCATAAGCTACCACTAATCCAAAACATTAACATTTTCCCAGCGAAATCACTACAGTTTGAACCTCTCGAAAAGAGCGCCTCACGCAAGTGTCCGCGACCACTTATTTAGATGTCGGGCCCCTTTAGAATCATCCATTGTTTTTATCTTTTTGTTAGCGACCACTTAATGCGACGCCTAATTTGTACGTTCGTCATAAGTACTACACAACTAAGAGAATGAGATGTACTTTCAGTGCCAACATGAAACTACACATATTTTATATTAGAAATCTCATGCAATGAATTCTCTTCCAAATTGTAGACGTGTTTGGCCCTCTTCTAGGAAGCAACCTCCTGAGGTTCTACTTTCTTTAGCGATCACCTCCCGTAAACGACCACTTAATCTTGTAATTTTGGGTGGTTGCTTACGGGAGGTTTGACTGTAAAACAAAATACTGTCAACTTCGAATTCTTTTGGAAACTAACAAAGGAGATTTACAGCGAAGTAAACGAATTTTCTGTTACAAAAACCAAAACTGAAGTACTGCGACGAATTTCGAGTTAATCCAGCTAGCACGTGATACAAGTTACGTTTAATCCTTACCTTGACCACTAGTGCTTCATTCAACCACTTTTCTCGGGTGTGAAGCTACAAAGTACGAACAAACAAAAATCAGCTAACATATGACAATCTTTCCCTACATTAAGGCAATAAGGAAAGGCATTCTTTATCCCCAAGAGATCAACAAACTCTCCTTATTCACTGATTTTCATGTTCCTACCAATAGAGGACCTCCAACACTTGAAAACACAATCCTTTTCTTCCCTCAAAGTGTTGGCTCCGTTTTTTTGTTTTTTTACGGTTGGCCAATTTACTTCCATAACTCAATTAAAAAAACACACAAACAAACAAAACAACTGCTATTTTAGAATAGAAACGAAACAACAAAAAAAGTAAAACATCAGATATAATAGATGTTCGACGAACTTAACTTTTATTTTACTATCCACTTACAGTGTGAACGCATTCTCTTGCATAAACTGCTTCACCACGGCAGTACCCCAAAATGGTAGCAGTTTCCGGGTATATGGCTGCAACATTGATAACAAAAAAATAGTCATCGTATTAACAATTTGAATCCTAGTTATTCATCTAGAAAATTAGATTCCCGCAACTTTCAAAATTTTTTGACCTTGTGTAGATGTTGTGGTTCAATTTTATCCTTGGTTTCAATCTTGTTTTGTTTTGTTTTTGGGTATAGTAATGTATAATAATGATTTTGAAACAAAAGAAAATAAATTTAGACCAAGAATAAACTTGAACCACATGAAACAACGTGCTATATCTATATCGATTAATACAGAGAAATTTATACGCCGGTACATTGCAAACTAAAAAGAATCCGACTTCGAAGTTTGACGCTTTCTTTTAGCCCCATGTTAGAGAATCCTAGACAGTCTTGGACTCTGGATTTCACGCCGTGGATTCCAGATTCCAGGTATTGGATTCCGGATTATTTGTCAGTAAAACTTGGATTCCGCATTCCGAATTCCGAATGCCAATCACTAATGGGATTCCAGATTCCTTGAGCTTCATTCCGGATTCCACAAGCAAAATTTCCGACATTCAGGAATCAGGATCTCCCTTACATGTGCGATACATTAACATGATAGTAAATACAATTTACTGTCACCAGAACTGGGAAGGAACCTATCCCGCTTTACGCTCCCATTACAACACACGGTGAAACGAGGACGCGGTCTGAACAGGCGTGGGTCAATGGAGAATTTCAAACAAATTGATCCCTTTATTTCCAATTATCATTCCAACCCTCTAATAAGTGCCTCAGATCCCGTCTACACGAATCCGGATATTTTGCTAAACCGTTTACATTTTTACATGAATTGGGCCTTCCGTCCACACGAATTCAGTGGAAACCGCTGTTCAGAATGGCTAAATATCTGGTCCACACGCATTCGAGTAAACAAATATACCGTTTTAATTCGTGTGTTTGGATTCGTGTGAACGAGGCTTAAGTTATTAGAAATGCGGGAACGGTCTATTGTACCATTTCTGCTTCTCAGTGGTATATAAAGAAAGCCTAAAAAAACGTTTTTCGCATTCTCCGTACTAACCTTCGAACTTAAGAAGATGTCTCTTCAACACATACCTACAAAACAAAATACCATGCAACACGTGTCTAAAAGGGAGGATACTTTACATCTGCGCAAGCAACACAGAGCCATAACATTGCACCTTGATATCTGTTAGTTGTAGAAGGAGATTTCAATTTGTCAAACTTTTTCTCCATGATATACTTAACCTAACTTACATTAAAGCGGTGCGCTGCTTAAATACTAAGCCCTAACGAGAATTTTGTCACGATGTCATGTCGGCCTTGTTGGCGTACCAAGAAAACAACATATCCACTCGGGTCACACTAGACGGGAAGCTCTTTTACCACCAAAGCGTAAAACGTCAGGTTTTTCGTCCAGGGTTTGACGACTGGTTAACGTTAAATAAACAGCTTCCTGGGAAACAATCTCAGTTTCAGCATTTGCGCTTTTCAGGTTAAGCTAACCGGCTTTTTACACTGAATCACAACGTTGTTTTCACTAGATCATAATGCTGTGCGGTTCAAATTAAGGGCACACCTTCGTCGCTAGTAAAGATCATTCTTCAAGTAATCTGGGTTTGTTCGGAAAGGCAATCCATTGAAATAACATAGTACTTACAAAGGGTGATTTTTATACTCAGTTATACTGGTGGGCAAGGGTTTGTCAAGAAGTTGATCTGGTGGAAATATAAAAATCAAAACATGTAATAATCAAACAAACATAGATGAATGCAACGAAAGGGGCACATGGCCGAGTGGTATTAACCTATAAATGCACTTAACTACTTAAAATGGGCAAAAAAAAAACAAGTAGAGCGACCGAGGACGATATTACGGTGGTAGGGAAGCTAATACCGGGCATTATAATAAAAGCTAATATCAAACAGGTGTAGCAATTACAGTTCACGCAGGTATGGAACATGGTACCGGTTTTTAAAAAAGTTGACCACAGTTTGGACACAGTGGTTACATTACCTTCAATGTGCGCGTCTTCCATTTCCACCATTTTCTACCAAAAAAGTGCACACAATTAATTATTTTATTCATTACTTAGCGTTTTCAAGACGTAAATAATAAATTGCAGTTTCTCCACGCTCGGACAGGCTCAACGTTATCAGCAGAAGTTCTTAACTAAAGCAGACAAATCAGAGAATTAAACAAGAAATATACCAACGCCTCCTACCTTATTTTTCGATCTGTAGGGATGAAGAGTATCTTCCCACCATTCAGTATCAATACGAAGCTTCCTGGTCTTGGACATCCAGGACGACGCGTATCTGTTGGTCACATCTTTGACAGCATTTTCTTGAAAAGAAACAGATAACCGTGACATTAACTGATAAGGTAGTATAAATATAGGATCTCCATATATACATATACTTTTTCTTTATAGAAAAGTCGTCCTGGGAGGTTAACGTACATGTATAGTCGGACAAACAAGAAAAGTTGTCCAACGTACATTTATTTTTTCACCATATGTTATTTATTTCTTTTTCATTTACGGTGCAAGAGACGGACGGCCCTGACAACACTTACAGTGTAGAAAACATGAGATAGGATATAGAAACAAAAATGACAAGTCATAATCCTGCATTGTACTTGGAGTGAAAAGTTTCCTGATGGAATTGATACGTTTATACTCGATTGCGTTCAAAATGAAGGCTAATTTTGCTGGAGAATGAGAATGACCCGACAGTCAAGGGGTATCCTGTGTTTCACCGAAACTTACTGTTGTCAAATGCTGTGACATAGACCAGAGGCTGGGTGGCCTCTTTTTCGCACAGCTCAGGATGATTGATGCTTGAGGATTCAAGGTGAACACCTGTTGGAATAATAATAAAAAATAGCGATGGTGATATTGATAATGATAACGATAATGATAATGAATTTACTCGCTAGGAAAAAAAGTCGTGCAAAATCCGCTGGTAAATCTGACTTTTCCAGAGTTGCTAGAGAATTGACAGTGGCCTAATGGTTCGGCCAACAACTTCTCAGTTTTCAAGGATATGTCGGTAGTTTTGTGCTTGCCTTTTCATTGGCGACACTTTCACCCAACTTTTAGGAATGCTTCAAACTTTTTAATCTTTTCATCAGAAAGCGTCAAATTCGTAAATTCTCGAAGGGTATGAAGACCACAACTAACTATCCCAGACTCACACAAATGACTGATAGTTTGGCCCCAAAATTCACGTTATGATTTTCCATCTTTTAGAACCATCTATGCATCTTAACAACATCAGAATATCAAAACAATTTGAAAAATTTGAACAGCTGGTCAACAATTACTTCTCCATCCAAGGAAATAAAACCTTGTTTGATGGTAAACGAACCAGGTCCTGAAAAAGTCAAACTAATTATACTGAAAACGTAAAGAATGTGACAACACAATAGTGAAGCATAAATACTCACAGATCCACTTTTTTTCAACAGGTAAATAAACTTCGGTCCACCAGTTGGAGTCTAAAAGAAAATAAATCATAAGGTGTAAATGAGCTTCTTATACAAACTGCTAAAAGCTCTACATCAGCAGACTTCAAGAAGTGCCTCTGGACTGGTGTATAGGCTAATTTGCACCCGTCCGTTTCACCATGCTTGCCATTTCAATTAACAAGTGAAGCTGTATTCAGTATGGTATAGTGTGAAGAGAAATAGTACAGAACTGGTTCGAAGTCATTCACACACATCAAACATCCTCGCGGAGCAATTAGCCGAAAGGGTTTGGTGAACTAAATCCAAGTCCTCACTCTTGAATATTATTTTACTTACGTCTCAGTGGATTCCAGTCCTTACTCCTACTTATTCACTTCTGCGCCAGTTAGAATACCTGTTCATGGTTCACCAAAACCTGGCACATAACCTATCCAATAAGTGGCACAACGCACAGCTTCCCACTGTTATAGAAATCGACCCAAAATTACTGTTCTTAAGCGTAAAAAGAAGCCCTAGCAGTTATGGTTTTCAAGCCAGCGAAAGAGTTATCTGGTTCAGTGTGAACATGGCCTGAGAAAAGACTGCTATCAGTCCACCAAATTAGATGACGCACTACATGGACACAAACCTTGCTCATTAGAAACATATCCCAGGCATTGTACACTTTCATCTGACTCATCAGAGCTGATCAACTTCACAGCCTTTTTCTTCCCCGTTGATGACCCAGCTGAAGCTCGTCTTCTCACCAATGGTTTGCTAGTAACTTCAAAATCGCTGTCGTCATCCAAAAGATCAACAAACGATAGACCAATAGTTTCACCTGTGGAGCTAGTATCACTTTCCGTTGATTTCTTTCTTCTAGAGAGAGGTGTTTTGTCCTTTGCTTTAGACTTTCCGCTCACAGTGCCCTTTTCCTCAGAGTTCTCTTCACTTTCACTTGATTCCTGCTCAATCCATTCTGCATCAGCATCACTTTCACCATCGTCGCTTCCTGACAAAGAGTAGTCCACTTTCTTCCTCTTCCGCAAAGGTCTCTTGTTTTTCTTTTTGCCTTTCGTACCAGTACCGGCAGGATGATCTAACGCCTCCTTATCTGTTTTATCAGCCTGTTTCTTTCTTTTAGTTGTCTTCACAGCACAATTTGAATTGTTCAATCTCCCCTTTTTCTTTCCGAGAGATTTTTCCACATTCTCATCTGCCACTTGACCACTGTCACTCTTATTGTCTGCATTACAATTTATCTGTTTGTTTGATGGACTTTCATTCTTAGTTTTGATCTCTTTATTAATATCCACTGAAATATCACTTTTACTTGGAGTAGATGTCTTTAAACCGCCATTTTTAGCACTCTTGGTTGTACTCTTGAGATTCTTCTTTTTTAAAGTCTGCATGATTAAAACCAAAAGATTAATGAAGATTGGAATCTTATCCTGAGATACCACTACCACTACTTGACCCTTTGTTAGAAAGAGCCAAGTAATGCTATCATTGGTCATACACTAACTGTGCACAACATCTAATCCTTACACGGCATCCTTGAAAAACAGCTTTTATTTGTAAATAGCTAGGTAGTTAAAATTTTATGAATATATTTTTAATCAGAGTTAGTTTAGTTAGGTATTATAGATCTTAGATTTTTTGTACATGCTGAAGGAATTTTAACCGTGTTTAAATAAAGTTATCTATCTATCTATCTATCTATCTATCTTATCCAACAAGCTAAGATTTCTTGGGGCATATATTTTCAGAAATGCACTGTTTCCTGCTTTGAGAGAGCATGGTTTGTAGAGGGTGGATTGTTGATCAATGATGATCCTGCTTACTTCAGCAGTACTATGAGCAATGTGCCGCATGGAATCTGCAATGGAGTCTGAAAACAAGGCACAAGATGTGATCCAGTCTTTTTGGACAGGAATGAGAATCCAAGTCTAAATGGCTTTCTTCAACTTATGACTTGGAGGTACATGTATCCACAGGAGCAAAGTTGCCATATGATATGAGGGCATTATGACGAGCCTTGGCTCTAAACGGAAGATTTGTGTTATTAATGAGTTGTGTTGTTCATAAGTTAAATTAAGATAGAATTTTATTAAAGACAAGTTACCTTTGAGATTGATTTTCCCTCCAAATCACCCTTGACTGATATAGGCTGACACAAGAAAAAGTCAAACAAAGTTTTTAAAATAAATATACATGAAAATTGAAAACTCACTTTTAATGTATAATTATCATTAACAAAACAAACAGATACATGAAAGCAAACAAAGACCCTCTTAGTCTTTCCTACAGAACCAGGAAACTATCTTTAATGAAAATTAGATTTTAATGTCTCATTGTGTTCAACAAAATAAAGTCTTATGAAAAAAAAAATACAAACAAACAAACAAGCAAACAAACAAAAACAAACAGTATTGTCAATGCCTAAGAAATTCAGCCACATTACATCTTAATTATTACTTATGTTATACTTTGGTACAATGACAAAAATTTAGCTTTTTACAAGGTTAAAAAATAGAAAATGACAACAAAGTAAACATCAATCTCACCTGCATGGAATATACAAGTCTTGTGAGGTGTCCAAGGGATCTAAGAACAGCAACAAATACCTGGACAAAGGACAAATAAATTTGAGGGTGTTAAAAGATAACGATGCAAGAACCTTTCAGCGGTCTAAGAAACCGACCAAACAACAATAACAACAAATTAATACAGGAGCGAAAGAATGCAATTCAGTCTGATAGTAAAGAACAATAACAATAACAACAATATGTTATGTTAAAAAAACAAACAAACATTTACATGTACCTCTTCAAGTCTTAGATGTTGGGAAGCTCTTAAAAACATTTGGGTATCAGGAAGGGAGTTAGGGGTGGCCTTCACTGCAGGGGATGTCAATACAATGCATGAACTAAACAAAGTATTCACAAACCTCAGATAAATTTTGAAACTTAGCAACTTGCTTGTCTGTCTAAAAAAAAGACAAAAAAAAACAATAAATGGACTAAAACATATCTCGACAAAGGAAGTCTAATCTACATGTACAGTTATATTTGAATAATATCATTTTCAACAAGGGTACACTGTAACAGAGCATGTCATTTTCAATTAAGGGTAACAGAGGAAACAAACATTTCCATACAAATAGCTGTACTGTGAGTGAACTTGTGTACCCTTCTACTCACTTTGATCTTTCATGGGATCTCTTCCCTTAATTATCACATTTGTATCATCTCTACAAATTTAAGTCATTGAAAAAGGGCCAGAGAGATTAAAACATTGATACAACACACATGTAACTGTACATTGTCTACAAAGTATTACTACTAACACTGATTAAAAGAAGAGTACATGTATTATCTATTTCCATCCTTTTACCTCTTTGTCACCTGTCTGAAGATCATCAACACTTGAAAACTCCCCCTGAAACCTGCATTTTACAAACAAAACAAAAATTCAATTTAGGAAGTTTGGTTCTTATCAGCATCCCCAAAACAGAGTTAAGAGAGGACATTAATAACTATTAAACATTTACAATTGCAGACATAATAAACATCATCTAGCCATTCTTCCATTGACAATTTTAATTCACTAAAAAAATGCAATTCGACAATTAAAACCACATATAAACCCCATCAAACAAACAACCAACCAACACACAAGGACTACAATGTTCAAACTAACATGTTTGAAGGACACTTTTTTCTTGTTTACTCACAGAAAATAATTATATAGTACACTAACCATTTTAGAAAGTTTGTCAGCTGAGCAACATCCCACTTCCGTTTGTTGACGGAGACAAAATCTTTGGGAATGTGGGACAGCAAAACAGCCTGTTGATAACAAACTGGATCAACTTTCCAATCAAAGTGAAGCAGAATCATGTTATAGTTTTGACTGACAACTGGTGACAGTGAGCCTGCGTGGCTCAGTGGTGGTCCTTTTGCACCCTTCTTAACAAGGAGTGGGTTTGAGCACTGCCAGAGTCATTGTGTTGTTTTCTTGGGCAAGACAGTTAAATAAATTAACTCCCACCATACCTCAGTACTCCACCCAGCTTTATAAATGGGTATGCACAGGATGATAAAACAATAATCCATAAACTTAAACATGGCAGAAACATGAGCACTCCATTGTGGAAACACAGGGACAAATGCATGTTTCCGTTAGTGGATACATTATAGTTTTCCATGTTTCTGTTGCTGCTTTAACAACGGAACCAGAACACTTTTTGACATGTTTCCAACAGATTTCCATTTCAGGAATCACTGTTTCCTTAATCATTAATGTGTGCTTATATTGCGGAAATGCAAAATTTCGTACCCGAAACCTGTTATTTCGTTCCTTCTTCTGCTGGTGAATTTAATGCATTCTACTGGGTGAGGGGAGGGGTTGGAGGGTGGGGACATTTAGGCATAGAAATATTCTTTGTCGCTGAAGTGGTACAGAAACTGGGTTAAGCTCCAGCATGATGAGCCTCTTGGCTCAATATCTGACTTTAATAACCAACCCATAAGTTACATGTAATATCATGAAAAAGATACAGTCTCGTACAAACAGATAATGACACAAACAGTGAATAATTATCGCTGTTTAAACATACCTGCAAAACTTGATCATTACTAATGCCATTCCTAAAAATTCCATGAGCAACAAGAGCTAAAAGATGAACCTAAAAATGCCAATAAAATAAATGCATGTGTTACTACTACATGTAAGTGATTGCAACAAGGAAAAATTGATACCGGCGTCAATAATAGTAAATCCATGTAAGAAATTAGACATTCATACTTTAAATTTAATTGTGCTGCAATTGCAAGAGACGGACATGCACTTGTGCTTTACACAACAGAGCCTATAAAATGGCATTTTCATAAAAATAATTATGTGTGGACTTCCTACTGTTGTTACTGTTCTATTTTGCCATAATTTGTTGCTGTTTTTGTCATTATCTTCATCAACCTGTCATTATCATTGTCATTATCAATATCAATACCATTATCATTACATTCATTATTATTAATATATTTCATTTCAGTCCATGTTGTTATCACTATTTTGTACATTTACATGAGTTCTTGTATTTTTATTTGTCGTTGATGTTGTTGTTCTTGCTGTGCATGCATAAATATATTCTTATACTTGTTTATTTGTTTGCTTTTTGCTAACTAAATGTTTGTTTCATTTTGAAGAAAGCTAAAACAACTGAACAAACCTTGTGGACTTTTGTGAAAACATCCTTTCTATATCTGTTAATTGACCTTTTAATATACTTCATGAAATCTTCCTGGGTCCTAGAAAAGGAAAATTATCAATGACAACAAGCTTAGCATCCCAAGCTCCTTCAGAATATTTGGAACATTTTTCTGCTTACCAATCAGCATGCAAGAAATCACTTAGTTTTTGTAAAATTAACAAATCCACAACAATTTTCCACAGTCTGCACTGTACTCTTCTCGGCCAAAAAAATGATGTCAAAATGTTCAAAACCCATACCCAAGTGAAACCACAAGCCACAGGCAAGTGGTTTCACTGAAAAGACAAGTTTTCAACTAGCCTGCGAGAGCATCCGGGTTTTTTGGCTCAAGTTTCTAGTTTCACTCGCTGGGAGAAACTAGAAACTTGAGCCGAAAAACCAGATGCTCTCGCAGGCTAGTTTTCAACATTTTCATGCCATTTCTATTGTCTATAAGAGTATCAAGAGGAATCGCTCTATTGTAAAAACTGCAGTGGCATCACAGTGGTCATTACACTGTAATCCAAGGAACATTGACATTACCATCCTTTTTTCTTCTTTTTGGTGCCTGGTACAGTAATGCTAATCTCTACAGACTTCTTACTGGGTGACTGCTCCTTATGTGACGTAGATGCTTCATTCTTGTCACTTCCAATTCCAAGTTTATGGTCTGCGACATTTGCCTCTGACAAAAGGCAAAAGAACATTAAGAAAGCACAAACACGAGCACTCAAATTGACAGTGACAAAACCCTTCCTTTGAAAAGGATATGTAACCAGCAATGGCGAGTATAAATACAATAGAGCAACTAAAAATTAAAGTTAACTTTATAAACAAATTTATTTTTTTTAACAAAAAATAATCATTTTGTCATTTGTTTTGTACATTTTTTTTTCATATTTACAACAATTGTGCCTCTTCCACTTTTAAAGTGTGTTCCCATCATCATACTTGTTAAGAAAGCTGATCTGTTAGTCAAGCCTCCTATTTACTTAACTGCAACTTCAAAATTACCTCATGTCTATGTTTTCCAGCACAATAAGAGCCAGTGGTTTAAGTTAGCTCTCTCTCACTAGTGAAATTCAAAATTCCATACAATGTAGTGTATGTCAGCTTTTGACGTAATTATGCTTTCAATAAAGTAATGTCTCATTTCATTGATTCCCTAGAAAAAGACCCTTCTCAAAATGAAATAAAAAGGTAAACTTACCATCAACATCTTCCCAAGCCACATCTTCATCATCACTAGAATCATCAGAGCAGCTGCCACTTTCATCCATTTTATCAGCAACGCCTTTTGCCTTAATACCCACTAGCTCTAGCTTTAACTTTTTCCCAATAGTTTTATTCTTTTTCGGTGAGTCTGTACACATCTCTGGAGTGGCATCACTGACAAGTTTTACCGGGCTCTTTTGTTTAACATGGTTTTTCCCTGATGTTAACTCTTTCTTAATGTTGGCCTGTGACTTTATTCTTTCTTCCTTGAGGCCCTCACTGGGCACCTGTTTTGTCTGTCTACCCCTTTTTCTACTTCCCTTTAGAGAGCTGTCTTTTTTCCCAGCTGCATTCTCCGCTTGCATTTGGGTGGGGTCTATTTTTGGCTTTTTTGAAGGAGATTCACTTGACTCTTGGTGTGAAAGGTTCCTCTTCTTACCACCAGATAAACAGCCTGCAAGCAAGTAGGTAATTTTATATAACACAGAAAATATTCTAGGATACTTACATATACATAAGTTGTAGATCTCCCAATTCTAACCTAGTGCAGAAATTGTATTTGCGGGACACAAGATAATGATTGCTACTACGCATGTGGCAGGTACATGTAGTTGTACGTGTATGTAGCCAGCTTCGTTTGGACTTACCTCTGATCTGATTATGCGTTTTGGCCTTCTACCTTGTGAAACCTGCCTAAAGCGCAGTGTTAGAGCAAAAGCTTTTAGACCGCTAATCACTGTCACCCACACTCTATAACCTCCATTTATTGTTAGTCATACATACTGTAAAATTCCGAAAATAAGCCCCAGGGCTTATATTTTTCAAAGGCCCTTTTTGAGGGACTTATTTTTGAAGGGGCTTATATTCGGAGGGGCTTATCTATGGAGGGATATTTGCGTTTCAAAATCGATTGGGCTAGCCTTATAGTTGGAAGTAAATTGACCATTTTTGCTTTCAGTTTTAGTTTGTATTTGAGGACAGTTTCCAAGTACAAGCCCCCGCGGGGCTTATATTCGGAGGGGCGATTTATGGAGGGTTTTTTGCGTTACAAGTTTGGGGGGCTTATATTTGGAGGGGCTTACTTTCGGAATTTTAAGGTATGTGACTGGTGAAACCTTGAACTACAGTCCTCACATCCACCCTCAGGGGATATCATTCCGGCCCGAGAGGCGCTTCAATGAACTTCAAGAGTTATTTACTGTTATACCAGATCGGGAAAAGATCTTGATTAACGATATTGTTTTTTTAGACGTAAGCTTAAACAACACGGTAAATAGCTTACAAAAATTAAGCTTGCCGTACAAGGAATTGTTGTTTTAACTAAATCCGTATTACATAATCCCCGGTCTATTTGTGGATAATACAGGCCACTGAGGAGGAACTGGAATAGAACAAAACTTAAGCTATTAAGCTAGCATTATTGGAAGTGCTTACGTTTAGTCGATTCCTTTGCGCCATCGTGGTTATTCCCTGTTGATCCCTTCGAAGGAACGCGTGTCGATTTCAAGTCCTGCTTGACTGAGTGCGTCGAGCGTGTTGTTGTTTGAGACTGCGGCGAAAGTCGTGAATTCCGCCTGCTTCCTTGGATAGATTTACTTTTTTCACGACCATTAGGGGCAGAAGAAGTGTTTCTGTTCTTCTCCTGAACAGATCTGGATCTCTTTTTCGCCATATGTCTGAAAAAATTATTACGCAGGGTACTTGATGCAGCCGACGCACCCTCCGAGATCGATAAGAGATCACATATTTTGGCGGGAAAACCGCTGTCCAGGGAATGGAGTTCGTGACGTCCGTGACGCGGATTCCCAGCCTTTGCGTGACAGAGAGGAACAGGAATCCGTTGAAGGTTAACCGGACGACAACTGTAATTTTTATTGATCACAACATCTTGGAACCAGCTGTCATGACTAAAAATTAAAGTTTTGACCTTCGTCCTTTGTTGATATATGACATTTGTTTTTATTGCTGGTTTTCAGTGTCACGCCATTCAAAATAGATCAAAATCTGAAATCAAAACCGTTAAATAGATAAAGTGCAGAATCTGGGAAATGAAAGGAGGTACAAAAACAAAGACCTTCCCAAGATTCAGGTCAGAGGAATATTTCGTGTACAAGTTATCCGAAGAAATGTTGCCGAGTTTTGCTACAAAAGCGTTAATTTATTCTTTGAGAAACTTATAAACATTAAAGTAATACTTTTTCTAATACATAAACTGTTTAGATAGCAAAATTTCCTGAAATAGATCATTTTTTTTAACCTACATGACAGCTCTCTTGGCCGTCATGTAAATGCTGTTTCACGCAAGAGCTTAGAAATTCAAGCATACTCTATCACAAAACCAAGAGCCCTTTTGAAGCGAAAATTTGTATGAAAATTAGTTTTCAGCTGCTCTAATGCATCGTGTGAAAGTAAAATCTCGGTAGGATCGAGCGCAAGGGGGAGTGGTGGGGAAAGAAGAAATTTTTTTTTCTCGTGCTCCTCGCTCGAAAAGAACGAAAAAAAATAACACAATGTCTGTGTACAGGCTATTATTTCTTAGAAAAAAAGATGTACACAAGAAGTTTATTAAGCAATAAATTTATGTACACTGTAGAGTCAATAAAGTAAATTATGAACTTTTAATGATCATTATAACTCTTCAGTACATGTAACTTTGTTTCAAAACCTTTCAGCCATTCTCCACTGACAATGGCAATGTCTTTATTCCTGACAGAATCTATATTTTAAAATTAGTTTTTTAAGTCAAGTAGTCCTGAGATAAAAAAAGAAAAGATAGCCATTTTGTGACTTTGCTAACATATCGCACATATCACCACAAGCAGTTTTATTTTCATCCGTTTGCCATTAAATTGTTGCAAAATTTGCAAAATTATGTTTTAAAAGTTGGCCATTTCTATGAGATAAGAAAGAAATACATCAGCATCAAAGAATAAAACCAATAATCCTTTGCAACAAGTCAAACAGTCTTACTCTTAGGACATCATGGACTCACTCTATAAACTAAAACCACATCTATTTCTTTATTTTAACCATGTCACTTGTCACTTAGTACATTAATAAATTAAGTACTATTTTGTTTGTATGAATTTGAGCTACTGGGGAGAGTCTTTTTCAAATGTTCTTTGATATTTCAGGTAAACAGTAACAAGCTCTGTTAATGTTATTATGTGGGACATTAAACCAGGGGGAGGGGGGTATACTGCCATGCATGGGCGATATAGGTATGTGCCGCTGTGAAGGGTAAGGTTTTCAAGCAGTTTACTCTAGGATAGGGTATAATATTATTATAAATCAGAGAGTTTGGGTCTCGAATAGGGTATCATTTTTCAGGAAACTGATCAGTTGGTTGAAGATTTTATCTAGACTACGGATTGTGGTGTAAGGTTTTGTTTTGGCTAGACTGTGCTAGTGACCTCAGTAGTTTCTGGAAAACAGCTACTCTAGGATTGGGGGGATTAGGGAAGTTTAGTATAGGGTAGCAAAATTCAGCTAAACTGGCTCTGGCATAGGTTAAGGGTTTCAAGGTCTCAGCGGCACATCCCCGCCCAGAAATTCCTAAAGTACCACCCCCCCCC
>CALNXI010000133.1:226818-245657 GCA_942486025.1 Porites evermanni
AAAATTTCAAAAAAAAAAAAAAAAAACTAAAATAAACGGTGAAAAAAACAATTCTGTAGAAAAAAAGGCATTTTTTTGGTAACTCAAACTTAACTCCATCTTAACTCAAACTCAATTCTAACTCAACTCAAGCTCGCAACTCGATAAATAGCCGATCCCGCATGAGACAACAAGCGTGAAATATTAAAATTAGTAATTCAAACGAAGTTATTATGCCCCGTGAAAGGTAATCGGGATTCCGAAATGCGGGAACGAGTTGCCTGTGGAATCCGGAATCTGGGAAAATTTTCCTTGTAGAATCCGGAATCCTGGGCTTTGGACTCCGGAAAACAAGCACTTTTTACTTAGTGTGGCTTCATTGTGAGAAAATGATGAAGGAAAATACAGTGTCAGATTGAAGGTGACGACCGATTGTGGACCAGTAATGCGTTCCGATGTTCGTTTGTTTCAGTATAAAGTGATACAGTCGAACCTCCACAAATAACCACCTCTCCACAACGGGCATTTTTTTCTTGTCTTGTCCCGGCGGGCAGTCCATACATTAGAGACCTTAAGATCGAGGTTTGGCCATCTTACCGCAAACGGCAAACGACGGTTTGCAGTCAGCAGTTGCACGTTACCTGCCGTCTGCCCATATTTGGGACTTAGGATTCGAGGGTGGTAGCTGCGTTTGCCATGTTTAATTTGTTTTCATTCGCTTTTTTGGCTTCTAGTTTAGCTGAAATATTCTCTTCAAATTACGTTTCGTTAAAAAGAGAATTCCATAATTCCATTTTTCTTTGAATAAGCAAAAGAGTTCTGAAAAGTAGTATATCCTCGTAAACGTGGGATTGTGATGTCTTAGAGTGCAATAAAACCTTGCGGTAAATCACTTTATTTAAGAGCGTGGTCGAGCCTTACAAACGTTAACTTCAAACCGCAAACCTGGCGACAAGGCACTAGTCACGTGACTTCCTGGCGTTCACGGGACCGTTTGCGGGAAATGGTAAAAAACCTCGATCGTAAAGTCTCTAACTGACTCCTTTTTAAACCTTTCTACAACGGCGCCCTCTCTACAACGGCAACGGCCACTAAAGCATGTCCCCAACTGCCAAAATGACCTCTCGACAACGGCCAGTTTTTTTCAGCGACTGATGAAAAAGTCATTTCATCCCTACAGCGCGTCAGAGATTAATCGCAGCAGTCGGATTTTGATTGTACTCCATTTATACTGCTGCAGTAAGCATAAATTGCCCACAATACTTGTAGCGAATGCTGCGAACCTTGCTCGTTTTGTCACGCCCAGACATTTTGATTCAAGAGAAATTGACGTTTCGAGGTATTTCATCTCTATGTATTATTAGGAGCCTATGGATTCCTAGTATTTTACATGATTGGATTACCATTATAGTGGGATAAAGCAAGCATCAACTTAGCAGAATAAACATGTTGTACTCCCTAAAAAACAAATCTACCATATTACAATTCTACCTCCCCATAAGGGCCACCTTTCCACAGCGGCCACTTTCTTCTGTCCCTAAGGTGGCCGTTGTGAAGAGGTTCGACTGTATTTCTGCTAAAGATTTATGCTAATTTATGCAACGTTATTGTATATAAACCAGAAATGCGACATTTTGATGATCAATTTTGGTGGTGCTTTTGGCCCCACCGTTAAAGGTAGGGATATTAGGTCGGAGTTGAAGGGAGTGGCCGCGTCCGATTTCAGAGAGAGATAGTAGAATTTATCACTTCATCTTTACCTTTGACGACCTGAAAAGTCGTGCCGACGTTTTTAAAAAAAACGTATCCAGTATAGTATGAATAGGTACGGGACAGATGGTCACTTTTAATAATGCAATGCCTCAGCCAAATTAAAGGCAATTGGCACCGGGTTGATGTAACATAAATCCGACCCCGTCAAGGCGGGTTACCCCAAATTGAAGTGCTTCCATGGGAAAATTTTACCCTGCTGAAAGTATGCAGAGTTACACGGTCTGCATGACAGACCGGGCAACCTGCCTCGACGGTCACCTTACCTATCATGTAAACAAGATCAAGTTAAAATGCGAGATTATGTTGACAGGCGTGTTACCTCACCTACCTGAGGTCCTCTACTTCTATGTAAACGGGCCCTAAACCTTTATTGGTGCTTGTAGAAGTATTTATCAAGCTCTTGATCCAGAGCGTCTTAGTGATGAGTCTCGTGGAAGACGAGAGATATTTGGCTGCTCTATTTGACGGTTCGCGAATAGATGGCCATCTAGACCGGGCGCGAAGATATCGATCAAATCCTCCTTCATGGAGATAGATAGTGTTTTCTGTGCATTCAACAAAAGTGATGCGCCACGGAGTAAACTTCCGACTCTAGCTTGCTGGTCTGGAAGAAAAGTGGGAAAGGTACGAAGCAAACCAGCTTTGCGTGAGTAGCCTGCAAAGCAGGCGCATTTTGGAACGCGATCCATGGTTTGTTTTCGGGAATGACGTTGCCCCGCCATCTTGGACGTTAATGCTACCAAAGAGTTGGGACGAGTCAAAAACTGATTTTAAGGGAGAGGTTGATGGGTTTAAAATAGAGGAGGTGGAGGGTTCTCCCTTAGTCTTTCCCTTGGCTATTCAAGACTCGGGCGGCCGCGATCAATGTACTCCAGGGCGGTTAAAGGTTGGGCGGTGAAACGAGCGCGTCCGAGCAAAAAGGTGTGATGCAGTGGACTGGGACTCTACTTATTAGAAATGTCGCTTGTTTTCGACTTCGATCAGGGCTTGCGATGTGGTTTGTCTATTAGACACTGCCGCTGTCACTGAATTATGGCGGCTTGATTTGTTTTCTTGCACTTCTTCTTCGTTCCTTTGTGCTGGTACGCTGTCTCCGAGGGGCAAATGTTGCTATTTTTTGCGGGAGGTTTAATTGGAGTAGACAAACATCTCTTTCAAAGGGTTTCTCTGATTACTTCCATGACTCTACCACTGAATTATATTTTCGTTCTACTACTCCTAACTCGCCAATGTCGATGTTATTCCAAAACAAAAACAACTAAGTATTGTCTAAAACACGAAGGAAAATGTTATCCATGGAAAAACTAAAAGACAGAAGATCATGTGTTTCATAAATAGTATAGATGACTTGCATGTTATAAATGCGTGCAGCTCGTGCAAGGTGAAATTATGCTGATTTCAATCACCATCATCCTTCTTTTTAATTTTGAAAAAAAAAACGTCTCATACGTCTTTCTGTTTCTTCGAAACTTCAAAATTAGTTTCCCCTCAGGTTTTACTGTTTACCTTGTTTTGTTTTAGGGAGAAAAACGGAGAAAAAACTTTACAACTAACCTCAATAAATTTTGTTTACATGCGGTTGCCGGATTTGCGACGCGTTGCGCGAATCGCCATGGCGCATTGCACCCGAGAAGCAAAGTTTGAAGCAGTACAACGCCACTATATCAAAATATATCAATCTAATTTTTTATGTTACATAAAATTTATCCCTCTTTAACATATGTAAAAATTGAGGTTACGAAGTGTTAAGCTTTTGCAAACGAAACGGCGAAAGACGATTAGGTGATATTTAGTGGAAGGTGGAGGTATTCAACACTCAAATTTCAAAAACTCAAATTTTGGCATTATACGACCAACAAGTTTGACTTATAGGCATACAGACACAAACATATGAAACTTTTTATTGATATTGTTATGAAACGAATTTATCTATTTAACACTGTAGCCTGAAATTACAAAAAGAAAATAGGATTTCCGGTTTGCAAAAAGGAAAATTTCGCCGGTCTTCAAGCGCACCGGAAGGGCGGAAAGAGGGCTCGTGCCAGTCCTACTCTGCATCACAAATTAAATGAAGAGCGGAGCGCTCGTTTCACCGCCCAACATTTATCCGCCCTGATGTACTCAGTCTGAGTTTCCGTTAAAAAACGCCTGCTCTGCAGGCTATACAAAACTGGCGGAGAAAGGGTTAAATTCAATATGTATGTTTGATGCATGCTGATCGCGTATTGTAGGAATGTACACTTTTATTGGTTTTAAATAGTTTATTTAATAATGAAATAAATGTAAATGTAATATATTTTCACAGTTATAGGTGGAAACGATTCTGCAGTTGATTCTGTTGATTCAACCCTTCCTGCTTTATTTTGTCAATCATGTTGTTCTTATGCTAAGTATTATTTATTTAAGCATAATTTCCACTTGAAAAGGAAGGAGGTTAACGTTTGCATAAAAAAAGATCAACCTCAGCCTCACGTTTACTCAAAGGCTTAAATTTAAGCCAACAGCTGTAAGATAGTCTATATATTTCGTAAGTAGAATATTCGTGAGAAAACAGAGAAATTAAGCAAACGGCAAACGTCAGATTCAAGTTGAGAATTTCTCAAAATGGAAAATGAGCAGATAAAAACAGCTCAAAACAATTCTTAAGGACAAAAAGTTGCGTGAAACTACTTATTTATGTGTAGAAGTAATGAACAGTAAACGACGACAAGTAAAGGAGAAACTTGGTCGCGTGGTACAAATTCGCGTTTGCCGTTTGATGTAAACGTGATGCTTAACCTCTCTAACAGCTTATCAAAGAGAAGAACAGCCATTTAGAGCAGGAGGGTACGAATTTAAATGAGTTCAGTCTAGAGATCCGAGAGAACGCTTTTTCCCTTAATTTAATACTGAATCATGGCATCTAGAATTGTGTTCCTGTGCGTATGTAAACTATCTAATGGCATGTCATCAATACATTTACACTCGATCAGTCGTAAAAACAAATCAGTTAGGCTCCCCTCCATCCCCTTTGCCGGGAAAGAGAGGTCCTTCAAAACAGCCGTCATCATCTTGTTTTCCTCTAAAAATGCAGAAAATACTTAGAAACTAAAGCTTTTGCCATGATAAAAGTTTTGAGTATCTTAAAATTTACTTGACATGTGCAAATTTGTTTGCAATACATTTTGCGTTTTTGTAGAAAAAAAGGAAAAAAACTCACAGTTTTGATAACAAGTTGGGTTGACTCTGTGTCTCCTGCGTTTGCCATCTAAAACAAAGTGAGGCCGCGACTTGCCTGAAAGAAAGCTCTTACTTTTCCGTTTAATTCTCGTCACGTAAAAAGTCACGACAAGCACATTCAATCATGGCGTAAATTAGTTTTAAAAGCGAAAAAAAGCTAACATGTGACCTTGAAGTTGCTGTTTGGATTTTTATAGGAGATCAATGACCTCCAAAATACAACTAACGTTGCGCATCTGGACAAAAACTAGTTTTCAAATCATGCCTTGGGTCACGCAAACTGGTAGAGCTACGATCCGATATCAAGAAATACAACCGAGTAAAGTGTCTGCTGAAAAACCTCCGCAAATTCGTCTGAAATGAGGCACATTTGATAAGATGAGGGTCTGGGCTCAAACGCTAACTCGCAAGATGTTCCGTTTGTCGTCACTGTGGCAATAGGTCCTTCAATCAAATCATAAGAGGTTATCAAACTCTTTCGTGTTTTGGCTGTTCTCCGACCCAATCTATACGAACAAATAATTTCGCGCCATCTATCTTCATGTTCGAATAAATTAAGTCTTCTAGAATTATCCAAAAGCCTGCTGTCGACATGATAAGCCAAAATGGCGGGCTTTGCTGTGGTGCTCTTTGCCCAGTCTAAAGCATCACCTAAATTTCTTGTCAAATAAAACCCTGATCCACAGCTGAAATCACGCTTCTGTCTTCCAGCACACAAATCTATTCCCCGGACTAATATGTCGGCCGCGCTGAGATGGTCTGTGCCATGAAAAAGCACCACGTCTTGTTGACCTTGTGACTGACTGTCGAACAATGTATGAGTGTCCCTGTACGCACGAGATTCCTTCGTCACGCAGTTCATTATATTGACGTGGCGAGGGCTTTCTTGACTTTTCCTATCCTCGTTTGTCATATTCGGGAATTGAAACCATAAATTCGTTATGTTACTTTGAAAGGGAAAGTTCACAGACAGGGCACTCCATGTAGGATTGTACTTCAACTCATCTCTGACAAAAATTTCTGCCCATTCGCACGCTTCAACGTGGTGTTGCGAATTTCCTGCGAATGCGCGCGCAATTATTGTTTCAACGGATTTACTATGTGGATCAAAACCGATTTCCTCAAGCAGCTCTTTGGTGAGAGATGATTTGGTTGTCGAGCAAACTGGCTCACACTTTGCTTTCAAGAAAGTAATTATCCAGTCAGTGAGTGTATAACGATCACGAAATTCGGGCGGTATTTCGTCGAGGCAGTCAAGGAAGTCGAGTTTTAATCCGAGCAGAACACATAGTTGTGACCAGTTTTGATTGTCCCAATGATCGGTACAGTCTCTTTCCAACATGTTAAGCTTTGAGTTTCGTGGTTTATTTCGCGTCATGAGGGTTCTGATTTTTCCGAAGTTCTTCTGAATCAGTAGTCAAAATAAAAGGCCCTTGTACTCGTTCTCTCATCCATGGTCACACTTGAATTGGATTGATTCTCGCCAATGTGTAAGGCACGTCTCGAAATATCCAAAAGATTGGTGCTACATGAATCTGAGAGAGAATTAAATGCGAGAAAATAAATTGTCTAACCAGCCATATTTGAATATAAAGAATCCCACAGAGCCACGTATTACTTATTTATTCTTGTCACCGGTTAGAGTATTTTGCCATGGAAACGGGATCGATATCAGTCACGTCAGCCAATGAACCGTACAAAAGAAAGGTGAAAAGGAGGGAAGGGAGAATTCGAAAATTTGTCTGAATCTTTGCTCGATGTGGTTTTTAAAATCATTCATTACTGTTTCGTCTGCCTGATGGAAAGTCTCTTCGCGTTAAAGTGGGTCGTATAGCCAATGCTAGAAAGTTTGTTAGATTACATCTTTTTATCCAGGTTGTTCCATGTAGCCTACGTTTAGCGCTGCGCTCTATCAAATATGGTCAATCTCATAAATCTCCCAAATGGTTTGCTTGAATTTCTCAGAATTAAGGGAGTTTCTGGGAATTTGTAGCGGTCAGCGTTATAAGGGCGATTCTGTGCGTTTCTTGCTAATCGTATGCCGAAGGCAATAGCGATGACTGAAAGGATGATGATCTCAAGCGCGATGGCAACCAATCTGAAATGTACTTGGATAAAAAGATTTGATGCTAGCGAAATTCAACGATGGTTTCAGACCCTGCAAGAAATGATTGAGTGGTTCTACACGCCGAAAATGGAGAATGTGGAGAATTTTCCTCGAGCCAGCCGATTATTCCTGCATCTTAAATCTCACTTCCTACATGTATTTGAACACCTTGGGAATGTTTTATTCAAGTGTAACCGTTTTCCGTACAAGGAGACAGTCACTAATGAGTGGTTCACTCTACCAGATGATAAGAACGATAGAAAACAGCCGGTAAAGGTAATAAATGTCGATAAAGCCGGTAAGGAAAGTATTACTAAATGCTACTTATCCCAAAATGGCGTCGATGATTTCATGAATTCACTTATTGATGGCAATCATGAAGTATTTTTCCATGGAACAGGACACCAATACGCTCAGGACATTATAGAAGGTGGCATCGACTTTAAAAAGGGGGCTGATTGCCAAGATTTCAGCAACGGGGACGGTTTCTATCTTGGTGAAGACTTTGAGGAAGCTTGCAGATGGCCAGCATCTCGTGGACACCTTAAAATTGCTGTCCTTGTCTTTTGTGTCGAGAAGAGGGAGCTGCGAGATCCATATAAAGGGTTGGATCTGAGGAATAACAAGAAGAGATGGTCAGAGTTGATCAAGCAATTTCACTCAGGACGGCCAGCTAAAAAATTTGTCAAAAGTTTGAGGGAGTACGACTTTATCGAAGGGCCTATGGCTTCTTGGTCTAGCAGGAATCTAAATGACGATGATCCGAGGCAGAGACATGGTACATATCAACTATGTGTTAAAGAAGACAGTTGTGCTGAGATATTTGATCGAAGCCTCCATTCTGTAATTTTCTTTGAACATTAGCCATAAAGAAGTTGTTTTCTTTGTTTGAGTACATGATAACACCTATAGCATTCTTCTAATTGTTATCAATACTAAAACGTATCGTAAACGTATGAATTTGTTTATTGCCATCATTTCTTTGAGGAGCAATACCTGGTGATCAAACTAAAACAACTTATGGCTATCGTTTACTATCGCTGTTGCATCGCGCCATAAAGCAATGTGTTTGTGCTCTATTAAAAACCATTTATCTCGAAAACAGGAAAATCAACGTAGGAGGAGTCTATAACATTTCTTGATTATTTGACGAGAAGGTAATTCATCAGTGCTGTCATTATTTTTCAATTTATCCTTTTGCAACATTTGTAGGAGCGGATTATTAATGTTGTACTGTGTTGTAACAAGAACTGACATTATCTCTGACTACCGACAAATACGACAAGTAACTGATATATCGGGTGAAGGTGAGTCTAACTAAAAATGTGCCAGAGGAGATTTCAGATCAGAAAGTGGAATAGTTCAACATTTAATAATGCAAGTGGAATAGGAACAGTTACTTTCTACCCTTCTGTTTCTTCATTTTGATGTCACTGACTTATTAGTACCCTTAGTAAGAAACTGATTACAATTTTATTAAAGCAAGGTTTTTCTTTTGAAATCTTAACACATCCCTCGACCTCTCTATGGTTTTTCTTGTAGATGTTCCATCCGTTTACTTGATGTTCAAATATCAGCACCACAGATTCCTGTCTCTGTTCAGCCAAGGTAGTGGATTTCTTGGCTTACAAAACTCTTAAAAAGTTTCCTTCCCAGTGGATTTTGAAAATGATTGTACAGATAACGCATACAATGCATAAGGGAATGCGCATTCTAAATGGCTCGGTTATTGATAGGGAATTTTAAAGGGACTTGGATAATTCTTTATAGAAAATAGTTGTTTTTAAATTTGTTTCTCTGAAACCAAAGAGAAGATAAGTTGTACTGAAAGATAATACACGGATTTAGCCAAGCCTAATAACGGAGCTGTTACATTCTAAACAATTCACTGTAGGCTTGTTTTTCTTTAAAACAGTATGACTTCACGAAGCGTGACCATCCTCCCCCTAAAAACTAAAGTATTCATGGGGATTATAGCGTCCAACACAGATGTCTTTTTAGCTTAACTATCACGAAAGAGAGACACGGGATGGGGCATTTCACATTACGAGGATATATTAATAAGCGATATTCACAGGGTAAATAAGGCTCTTTCTCAGTACCCCGAACAGGTGTCATGACAAGGGCTAACACGCACTTAAAGTGTGGGGACACCAAGGGTTGAACCTGAACATGTCAGCGACAACTACCGAGCAACTTTATGATGTAAGATGTAATTCAATTCATTTATTACTGAACTTACAATGCATTACAGCAAGCGAATTGTATAATGACAGAACGAAGGTTTGGAGTTTGGCTTGACATTTGATTTTATCTCATGCCAGCGAAATTTCTAAGTACTGTTTAAAAACGAGCAGCAGAGTATTATCAGGTTTGCCGAGAATTTTCAAACCTGATAATACACGACTGCGAGTTTTTTGAACGGCTTCAAAATCTCTCAAAGAGATCAACCCATTCTTTCACCAATATTTAGATTTAAGGTTTTTTTGGTCTAAAAAATTGGACGTAAAGTTTACCTGTGTCTTAATCAGATGTAAACAGACTCAATGACACTAAACATTCATTTGTTTTGTTTTTTCCTTATGAACTATTAATGAGTTTTTGAAGTCTTTATGAAAAGTTTCTGGTAATGATGAGCGACACATTATTAACCAAATCCTGTCTAATTTTGCACATTTTTACACTGGAAGTTTAAACTTTTAAAATCTAAGCATTTCTACTTTCATTTTTACACAAAACATTTTCGTAGAAAAAAAACTGCTATTGCATATTCCGCATTTGAAACTTGAAAAGAGGCATTTAGCTTCTAATGACAAGATTCAGCCCTAATATCAAAACTAATTATTATATGTTAGTGCCCCTAAACATGGAAGTGGTGGCGAGATGTTTAAAGAATACATTAAATTTATTATTGTGATACTGTTCTTCATACTAAATTTTAAACATTGATAAAGCATTTGATGCTCTCTTCTCTTAAGGTTTAAAGGTTTTATAACATTGAAGTTTTCAAAAACTTATTCAAGCAAGTTCAGCCAATTTTAAAATTTCAAAACAAACACTCTCTACGAAAAGTATTATAATTTTCCTTTTGTAAGCCTTCACTGAATTATCATAATGTTCCTAGGCATACAGTTAAGAAAAGTAGTAGAATATTATAGAATGAAGATTTTGGTGGAAATTTTCTGCAAAGTCTTCCGATATAAGGCATATCTGATAGGACGAGGCTTTTGCCTCAAATATGTCCTCTTCAGAGGATTCACCGGCTGTTAATGTAGCCACAGGACCTTCGATCAAGTCAAATGTACTCAAACTCTTCCGCATTTTTGCCGTTCGTCGACCCGATCGAAATGACGACACGATTTCACTCCATCTTTCCTCATTATTGTCCAAATTTTCTCTGCTGGCAGCGTTTAGAATTTGGTGATTTACTTGGAAAACAAGAATGGCTGCATTGGCAGTGGTGCTTTTGGCCCAGCCTAACGCACTATCCAAACTGTTTGTTAAATAAAAGCCTGATCCACAGCTGAAATCGCGCTTTTGCCGTCCCGCGCACAAATCTATTCCTCGAAGCAATATGTCGACCGCGCTGAAGTGATCCGTAGCGTGGTAAAGCAGAACGTGATCTTCGTCTCGAGGCAGAAAGCCATTAAGAATAGCTTGAGTGGTATTACCCACATTGGATTCCTCTGTCACGAGGTTCATGATGTTAACTTGGCACGGATCTATGTCACATTCACTTTCTTCATCTGCTCTGCTCGGCAGTTGAAACCACAAGTTAATTAAATTGGCTTGGAAAGGAAAGGGAACTGATGGGGAATACAATAAAGGATGGTATTTAACTTCATCTCTAATAAAAAGTTCTGCCCACTCGCACGCCTCGATGTGACGTTGCATGTTTCGTGAGCGCCAAATGATAGTTTCCGCTGCTGAACTTAGGGGGTCAAAGCCGATTGCATAAAGCAATTCTTTTGTGAGAACTTTCCTGTCAGTAGAAGGGACAGATTCCTTGTTGTTTCGTAAAAAGGTAACGATCCAGTCGCTGAGCGATCGATGTTGACCGTGTTCTGGCGGCATTTCCTTAACGCGGTCAAGGAAGTCGAGTTTGAGACCAAGCAAAGAGCACAGTCGAGCAGTAGGGCAATGAAACCGATCGAAATCTTCCATCACCAATTGAAAACTCGCTTTTTCTTTTTCATCCAAAACCTTACTTAAAGTATTCTCGAGACAATCGTTGTAAAAAAGGCGCATTTCTTCTAGCTTCTCTAAGTTGTAATAGTTCTTGTAAATAAATTCTTTGTATTTGGCGATGGCATCTTGGGCTTCGTAAATGGCGTGTTCGAGATCCTGAAGAGAGGCATATTTGTCTTTATCATCACATCTTACGACATCTATTCGACGAAGTAAAAGTTTGTAGACTAATGAACGATTCTCGATCTTCGCCATTTCCGCTTTACCTCGAAAGAACGGTATCAGCATGACAGGAGCTTCTATTTGGTCATTTTCATCTTCGGAGTCCCCGCCATAGTCCTGTTCAGAGTCTGTTGAGTCGTCGTCTTCACCCCTTCTAATTTTGTCTGCCTTTTGTTTAAGAAAACTCCTGATGTAACACTGGGTCCTCTCTCGCGCCTCAATGTGAGGTAGAAGCTTGCGGAATCTTTCATCCATCGCAGCTAAGACTTTGCAGTCGCTTTGAATGTACTCATTGTTCGAAAGACTATTTTCTGATAAAGCCTCGCCGTATCTACCGAACTCGAATGGTCGTTCTTTGGATGGTAACTGTGAAAACAGACCATCAGATGATGGAATGGAAGTTGAAGTAGTGCAAGAAGCCATGTTGGCCTTTGCCAAAAATAAAAAGAGAAGGAGAAAATAACGTAAAACCAGAAGAAAAGAGCGAGCAGTGTAAGTAATCTACATTTTCAGCGCCATTTGTAACTAATCGATACTTGGAAGTTGGGAGGTTTTTCATCGTCATGACAAACAATTAAGAACCAATAGGATTCATCGTTTTTGACACCAAGCCTTAAACAATAATGGTATGAATGTAAAGAGAATTTACATCTTCGTCAGCTGTTTTGCGAGTTTATGTTTTGTTTAAAGGGAGAGATTCTCATAACCGAAATAAACGGGTCAGCCAATAGAATAAGAGCTTTCCTTTCCAATTTTGTCGTAATATGATTTTTTGAGTGGCTGACCTAAAAATAGTAAGATTTCTAGGAATCAAGGATAAAGGAAGCGGAAACTTTGAGAAAGCGACCAAATAAGGCAAATGACTCAAGGGATTGCTAAGAAGGTGGTTTGCCGAAAGCACTGTTATATCATTCGATTATTCGTTTACTCATAGTGGACTTAAAAAAGACCATAATCCATCATATCTAAAATGACTTGATTTATAGCCATGTTTCCAACTTGAGCGGCAGCTAGTGTTGTATGTCTTGTAAACAAACCTCGCCGACCAATACAAGTTGCACATCAGGCCCCGGTTGTTCAAAAGGTGGATAACGTTATCCACTGGATAAATCTCTATCTAGTGTATAGAGCAATTGATTTCGCCAACACATCCTCTGGATACTGATTTGTCCGATGAATAGCACTATCCAACAATGGCCAGTACGAGTGGAGCCATGGTAATCTGATATAGTAAAGTCCACAAGTTTCACGAGTAGGTTTTTTCCTCCATTGTTAATAACGGAAAGAAACAGACAAGACTCTAACTAAGGACTATGTTCACACTAGGCCGGATAGTATTTGCACCGGCACAAAAACACATACTACCGGATAGAGATTCTGTTTACTCATAAGAAAGGTGATTTTGGCGCAATGTCTGTAACTGAATGATTAGCTGCGCCGCGCTGATCTCGAAAGTGGGGCGTCACATATCGGATAGGGTTTGTGTCACACTTTGGTACATTGAGAACAGATATTCGGACCGTAGCAGAAGTGAATAAGGAGGAGCGAGGATTGGGACAGACTGAGACGTAAGTAAAATTTCAGGAAAGAGGCCCGGGATTTAGTGCGCCAAACACTCCCGGCCAATCGCTCCGGCACGATGTTCGATGTGTCAAAGAAACGTTCCAGTTTCGACCCGTTGCTCTTCATTATAGTTTTAATTTCGTGTCGTCACCACAAAAACAGTCACATATCGGTACATAAGTTTCGGATAATTTTAGCTTTTGATCTTATGTCAAAAGAATTCCTTGTCAGCTTGACATTTAATCGCAAAATAGTTAAATTTAACGAAGCACTACATAAAAGTCTGGGACTAAGACTTCCTACATTTCACTTCCGGTTAAATGAAGTTCTGTTCGTTACTTTCGCATGCTTCCTTTGGACTAAACGCACCCAATGAAAACCTGATGAAAAGTCGGTTTTAACTTGCTGCGTATTCTGGAAGACATTGTCCCCTTCTTTCACGTGATAGGTGCTTGGTTATGTAACGCTATTTGGCGAGGGAAACTCGAAAGGGGTGCGTTGTTTGGAAATGAATCTATTGGAGACCACTCTTAAAGGATGCAATAAACAATGAATCTTCCTCGCACTGTGCCGCTGCGTTTACCGCTGTATTGTCAACTATGCTAAATTCAATAACAAAATACAAAATAGTAACCTTGCATGGAAAAGAAATCTTTATCTGTCATGTTAGGACCGTAAACTTCATATGATGCACCCAAACCTTTTATCGTATAATCATTGATCTTTCAGGGAAACTGGACCTTAACTTTACCCGATTCAGTTACTAGTTATTATTCTGCTTGACTTATGGCTAAAAGGCAAACACTCAGAAATTGCTTGGCGTAAACGAAGATTATAGAAACGGTTAGTAGGCCCACTATTATGAAAAAAATTAGAGTTTTCTGAGGATGAGGCAATGCAACCTCAAAAGTGCATAACAGCAGAAAAGTATAAAATCGTGAGGCCAAAAAGTGGTTTGGGTCGCTTATGAGAGGTGTTCGTTTAAGAGAGGCTGTAATCATAGGGATTTGGCTGGAATACCGGTACTTTAATAGTGTTTTGCATCGTTGGTCGCTTACAAGAGGTGGTCCATCCGCACATGGAGGTTCGTTTGCATTTGATTTTGGCACTTATTAAATCCAAACAAGGAGAAGCGTTTTGGAGTTAAGTCTTTCAAGGACTATGTGGCTGTTTACATGGAGGGAGGAACATCCTAGGACCAGGAAGATCCTAGAGGGCGGAACAACTTTACGTTGGGTTTACAGGCAGAAATGTCGGTCCGTCAGTGGTGCCCAAATAGAGAAGGTTCGGGAAGGAATTAAAAATGGCGGAAGACAACGATAAAAATGCAATTTTGGTCCTTATGCTTAGTTTACTGGCGTAAATAACTTCCTTTCAGCAGAAATATCCTCCATTGCCGTGATTAGCCACTGAACGATCCGCCGCTAATTTTGTCTGGTTTGTCCCTAGTACTAGAATCTTCCTAGCGAAGGCAGTTTACATGGTGCTGGGATCTTCCTACCACTATGTAAACAGCCCCTATATAGTTAAATACAAAAAAGTTGATTAATTGCGGAATACTATTCCCAAAGAATCTTCCAATAACGCTCGGGCAGAATCTCCTGAGATTAGTTCGAAATGAAGGTATGACTACTTGTTATCAGTGTTTTGTCATGCAATGCTTTTTTCTTTTTTGTTTTAAACACCATAAAATGAGTTTTGTTTAAGTTTAAAATAGTCGGCAGTAAGCCATGCATGTTGTAACATTTTTGAGTTCATGATCCATGGTGTTGTATAGGGTATGTAATATTTTCACCACTTAAAAATAAATTGGTGTCATCTGCAAAAAGAATGAAATTTAAGATTTTAGAGCTCTCACATATGTCATTCATGTAGATAAGAAAAAGCAGAGGTCCTAGCACCGATCCTTATGGTACCCCCCATTTAATTGTGAAACTTACTGAATTACCTTGCTCAATACTAATGAAACATCATCTCTTTAATAATTTACTGAGCGATTTTATAAGTTTTCCTATACTTTTTTTATTAAAAATTACGAGTTTTTTTGTTATACTGAAGTAACTTTAAGGAGCACAATATTAGTTTATCTAGACGTGCCCCTCTACCCTCCTTACTATACACAATGAGATTAAATGTAAGTGCTGTAATTTTGCATTGTACAACTACAATCCTTGAAAATTTTATTTTTTTCTCACTTTTTCCCCTTATATCAAATGATGGTCTTATCATCTGCTAAGGTTTGGAGAAACAAATAAAATGAAAAGGAACTAAAATGTCAAAAATGACAGGAATAATTGCAAAATCGAGGCATTTTATATCCCTTAAGAGTCTAATTAGTATAGGTAATAGCATGATTTGTAGTAATATTTGGCATAAATACGACAAGTGATATTTCGAAATTGTTATACGTAATTTCACGAGCCGTTAGGCGAGTTAAATTTGAGACAATTTTGAAATATCACGAGTGGTATCTATGCCAAATATCACGTACAAATCATGCTATTATTTGTTTATACTACTACCCGCAAAAGGTTTGTAATTTTCACGTGTAGGTATTTCAAATTAAGCTGAAATACCACTGCTCTAAGCCAATCAAATTGCAGTAATTTTTCATGTCGTAGTATAACAATATACAATACTACGATCTATTCATACAAATTATTTCACAGAGAATGCGGATTTACATAATTACAATACCTGATCAGCTTCTAACATAAACATAAATTATCAAAGATCAAATTATGGTAAATTCTCACTGAAATACAGAGGGGCAAAATTACCGGAACAATGTACCTGAAAACTTAAGAAATCAGAAATCTTATGGCCGATGTAAAAAGATGATTAAGGAATATATACTGAAATACACTATCACTTACAGTAAGAATTCCAAAAATTGATAAGCTTGCATCATTTCATTAAAATTCGATAGAGTTTATACTGTGTTATTGAGCGCCAAACAATGTTTTAGTAATTTAATTGATAAGTAAAGAGATCTCCTGCTAATGTATACCTACGAATACCAAATGTACAATATTAACTTTTACAAGGATGCATGGGGATATAAATAATTCTTTGCTTTTTCGCCCAAGTCTCATCATTAAGTTTATCACGACTATCACGGATTTCAAGAATAGAAAGCATGATCGCGATGATGTTCTTGGCGACGAAGATTGACTCGTCTTTTCCATATTTAAAAACTATCACCAAGCGAATAATCAAGAAGGGTCCGTTGACGAAAAATATTTCAACAAAGTTGCGTCTTATTGTTGAAATCGTTTCCTTTCTACCTTCCAGTCTAGTTTCTATCATCGGCCAGAGCGACAGTAGAAAACTGAAGCAGGCCACGGTAATCATTGCTATGCCAAATCCTTTAGAGATACGATAGTTGTGCTCTTGCTCGTCCAGAACTACGTCTATTATTTCGACTGCATCTAAGAGATCCACTGCTAATTGGACACACAGCTTGTAAACCACATCTTTGAATTTCCTTGCGTCGTTTGCAGTGTTCAGTAACAATATCAGCAGAATTGGTGTTGCGCAGAGTGTTGCTTTCAGAATAACTGGACCAAGTGTTCTCGTGTCATGATTTGCGGTTGCGTTGCAGAAACAGAGAGTTTCATTGGCGGAATTGGAACTTAGACCAGCCCTTGTGACTCCAAAAACAATGCTCACACTAGGAATCAAGCCGAAGAAAACATACAAGCCCTATACAAGAAATGACGAGCATAAATTTGCCTCGAATCTAGAAGGTTTGGGCGACACAAGGCAGACCCAAACAATCACAGCTGAGGAGTACAAAGGAACTGCTATTCCATACCAGCTCGAATCGTCTTTGTATTTTGCAGGATAAGAGGCAAGCAAAAAGCACTGACTTACTATCAAGCCGAAGAATACAAACCGCCCTAGTGACACCAACGGTTTGGCTTTGATGGTGGCCCACAAAGATCCTATAATTTCAGAAGCCATTCCAGAATACAACTTAATAAACGCCAGTACGGACAACAATGAAAAGAAATCAACGCCTGGAGTCATCTTTCCGAGAAACGATGCTATGTGACGTCACTAAATAAAGGATATGATTTTCTTAAACTACAGCTGGTTTGCTGATAATCATTGTCAATCTAGCTCTCGCAGCTAACCATACCACTATGATTCAATGAAAGTGTTGCAAAAAAGGGAAAATGTTAGATTTTAGAAAGCATCGCAGAAAAATATACATATGATGTAACATTCCAAGAATTGTAATTACATTGTCTAATTCTGATTACTCGCTTTTCTTTTCTCGGAAAGATGAGTAACACTCCTTTCTAAGAAAAGTCGTCACGATCGCAAATTGCACTGACAAAATTATGGCTTCGTTTCTTGTTTGCCTGGGACGATTCGCCTTTTTTATTGTAATGGGTATACAGTTTGCTTCGCTTGCTGCATATCCAGCGACATACGAAAGTAATGATGGCTATTACGCGTTACTACTTCTCTACCTTCTCCCTTTTGGACTGTGGCTTTTTATCATGTGCAAAGACGACAACCTTCAATGGCTATTTTTTGTTTGGTTGCTGTACACGATCACATTCGTGATCTTTATAGGAATTATTTTTGGCGGGAATGATCCACTTGAGAATAAACTCAACAAGGAGCATTTTTTTGGTCCGAATGTCTTAAAGATGACCCTATGCCTGTCTCCCGTTCTACTCTTGCTGCTTTTAAGCACTGGTACAGATTCGCCGTCTTACAGAGAGCTGACTTGGATGCTCTCCCTTCGAATCGCCCTGGATCTTTTCGATGCAGTGGAAATGTTGGAAGTTATTCTCGACGAAAACGAACTAAGCCATGACATCCCAAGAGCGTTTGAAAAAGTCATAATTGGATTTGTCTGTTTTAGTTTCTTGTTGTCGACGCTACAGATTTTGGAGATAAAGCTGGATTACGGTGACTGGAAACCTCGGAAGTGTACATCAGTATCGCGAAAAACTCTTCAGATTCTTTTTGTAAACGGTGTATTTTTAGTACTTCGCTTAATAATTTACAGAAAGTACGGCAAAGATGCATCAATTTTCATCGCTAAAAATTTCATCATAATTATTCTCAGCCTTTTTGAAATATGTTCCACATGTAAATGCTGTGGATGTGAGGACTACTATTGAACGATACCTTCCCTTCGGACACAATTTTCTTTAGGAAACCTTGCACTGTAGATTGCAATACTTCCCTCTTGATCCCTGACCGAAAATTATATTCAATTAAGGCATGCATAAGAAATGCTACTTCATTTTCCAGACCTTCATGCTTTCGATATTTAATTTAAGCTGCTGAAAGGAATCTCTTCCCCCTGGATTACTCCAGACCTAAAAAGGCTAATGTTTCAGAGAGACAAACTCAAAAAATTGGCCTCAAGGTTCCCAACAGATGGCAATTGGACTTCTTACAAACACATGAAGAATAAGGTTAATTATGAAATTAAGAATGCTAAAATGAACTATTACAATGCCTTCTTCAAAGATAACCACAGAAACATAAAGAATACTTGGAAAGGAATTAATAGACTAATTGGAAATGAACCTAAATTTAATAAGATAACTCAGCTGGACACTGGGGATACTGTAAATACTGACCCCATTGAAATCAGTAATATACTCAACACACATTTCTCCAAAATAGGACCTTCCTTAGCCTCTCAAATTAAAGATACATCCAGTAATTTTACTGATTATGTTACCCCCGCAGAACACATTTTTAATTTGGCAAAAGTATCATGCCAGGAGGTCTTCAATTTAATTCAGAAAATACC
>CALNXI010000133.1:257308-312308 GCA_942486025.1 Porites evermanni
AATCTTCTAAAACAACACCCATTCAAAACTAGAGTGCACAACCAATGCTCCATTTCCAACCAAAATGATCGGTTCAGACCAAAACGGCAAAAAGCTACACCCTTTGGGGCCCCCCATACCTAAAAAGCCTCAATAAGGGGCAACCCCCCCCCCCCCCTCCCCTGGGCAAAAAACGCGTTGCAGATTACGAGTCTCACTGCTTACGGAAGCGAGACTAATCACAGGAATGAAACGAGATAGAACAAGACGCTATGGGAGCGTTCACGTCGGCGTTGTGGTTGTGGAATTAATTGTGAATGCGGAGGAATAGTAAGAAATTATATTTTTCCGGGTACCCTTCCATGCAAATGCCCTTACTTTTCTCATATCAAAGTCTCTCCCCACAAAGGCGAACATTTGTTTTTCTGTTACCCAGGCCCGCGCGATTGACTAAATTTGCTGTCGCGCATGTCAGGCAGACTTGTCACACATCAGGAGATAGATATCAACATCGTGAAGTCAAGAGTAAACGAGGAATTAAGCCGGTCGATGTAACTTAAAAAGCTTGCACTTTGGTCCGAGTTCCCAGTAAGTTAATAGTTTTTGCACACATTTTCCCCCTTTGCGGCTAGCGTTCTTAAATGCCTCTTGGAGACAGGGAATTTTCTTTATGATAACACCGCCGACACGTGAATGCTCTAGCACCTTTTGCATAACGGCAAGAATCATCATCATTTTCCTCCGTTGCCTTAGCTTGTTTTGACAGCATGTGCAGAAGAAGCCATAAAGACAACGATATCAAATAAAGTCGGCGAATGGTTTTGCAATAACTTTATTAACTAAATTGATTAAAACAGGCCTTGTCACGCTAAATTTCAAACTTTAACATCGGCCCCAAAATCAAAACTCTATCTACAGTAGTCGAAAGGGCACCTTAGTGTAAAATGGCTGAATTCGAATACCATACCTTCTAAAATCGCACAGATACTAAACCCGAAAGACAGTACATTTCACAGACCGGAAGGTAGTGTAGATTAAAATTTCTCAGTCAGAGATTTGACCTTCATCGAAATTGTCTATTATTAATTTTTTCGAAGGCTGCGTGACTTTCTTCGCTGTCTTAGAATACTCAATGAGTACTTTGATATTAAGGTGCTCTCTTCCTGCCTCTTAACATAAAATCTTACTAATTAAGCTTAATTCATCGTGACAATATCTTCATATTCCAGTCTTAACTTACTTGTTCATATTACTTGTTCATAATTTCGTAGTAAACGAAGGCAATTCCGCCACAGAAGCGCTTTCCTCGTCTCCCTCGGCTTCTGCCAAGCGCACTCACACAGCCGGCTAAACACCATAAGTAGCTACTTTGAAATGCCATCCCCGAGCTAAAGTTCTCTCCAATTTAGGCAAATTAATTGCTGCGGAGCGACCGGAGGGAGCGAGCAGCAACATAATCAGGAATTAAAGGAAATATATAAGGGGCGACGAATTCTCGAATTCATCACTTTTTACCACAATGCATTGCATTTAACCAGAGTGCATTGCGCCACGAACAACTCAAATAAAAACACGGGGAAGTTCGGTGGGTGAGAGAGTGCATCGTTCGCCGGCTCAGACTTAGAGTTTTCTTTGTGGTAAATTTTCTACAGCACGGTTAGAGGTCTTACCAAATTTTAAGACACGCAGGAGTCTTTCAGATGAGTACGATGGTTAACTTGGGGATTGGATTTCAATTCAAGAGCCTTTGATTCGTCCAGGTGTTAAACCTGACGAGAAGATGAGTATTTGCTCCTCGACTCCGCAACACGGGGAGATAAACAAATTCCAGCTTGCTAGAAGGTGATGTGAAAGTGAGAAAATGTCATGCAGTGCTATTCTTAAGAAACTGTTTGAGCGGAAAGTGGATGTGATTTTGATTATTCGCTTCAAAATAACAGCGGAAATCGAGATAACAAAACATATGTTTTGCGTCCTACTTTGCAGACGAGGACGTGTATCGGCGTTTCGAAAAACATAATTATGTTTTTTCTTTCATTCATTGCCATGGAATATGCGTTTACATTGTTTTTTTTCACTGTTAATAGCTCGGTTAATGCGGCTGGCGATCATCTTGCCGGCGGAAGTTACACAGAAAAGGAATAAGATGAAAGACTTTTCCTGATGATTACGTAATCAGCCTCTGTGGTGCAGTGGTTAGGTGTAGTCGCGTCGAGCCGAAGGTGCAGGGTTCGAGTCCAACCGAATTCTATACTCCTACTTTCTTTTTTTCCGTTTTTTGTGTTGTTGTTTTCTATAAATATATAGCTAAATAACTGTTACTTAATAAAGTGCAACAAACAGCAAGAAAAGTATTGTGTTTCCAGAGAAAATATCGTGCACCATATATTAAATATATGGATAAACAATCTGAATTTCTATTACCTATACGGGTATATGCCCCCCAACGGGGTCGTGATTTCGAAGCTCCTGATTTAGAACGGGGTATCCATTTCAGAGGCGTTTTCTAGAACGGGGTATAAAAAATTGTGGATCACGGCTTTATCTTCTGCTTAAAATTGTTGCTGATTATGAAGAAGCATTTATTTTATGTATAAGTCGAACAAATAAAGAAATATCTTTTTTAAAAAACAGGGCTATTTCAATTTACAAACTTTCTAGAACGGAATATAAAAAATTGCCCATTTCTAGAACGGGGTTTCAGTTTTAGGGCGAATTCTAGAACGGGGTATAAAAAATTGGCCCATTTCTAGAACGGGGTATCAATTTTAGGGGAATTTTTTTTTAGAACGGGGTGCCAATTTGGAGTCCCGGCCGGCACATACCCACCCAAAAAATACCCAAGTGCCCCCCCCGGGGGGGAAACCAGAATTGTAACTACTTGATCATTTTCTAAACAACGTTCCCACGAGTTCTTTCTATAGACTGATAGTAATTATTCTAGTACTTTCCAACATGTAAATAGGACATTCAATGTCATTTTCGATTCTTTTAAGTCTCACTGCCTAACTAATGTCAGTATCAACAGAATGTGCCGCAGCATTACTATCTCTTAGATACCCTAGTATATATATATATATATATATGTATCGTACGTAAACGACGGCAGATTAATCCCCGAAGCGCTTTCTGAGCCTCCCGAATTCTCTCCTATTCCTTTCACGCTTGGAAAACTGATAAAAAATCACAAGGAGCAAGATGTACCTGTTTTGAGAGGCCATTTGACGAGCTCAAATCTGCTTTTTGTTAGACGTTTTACATATCAAAACAAAGGAAATTTGTTCCTCTCTTTGATTTTGGCGGTACATTTTCAATCTGCACTTGCGTTAAAGAGTCATCGCCCAAGATCCCTCACTCGGTCGTGTTTTGATCACAAACGCGTTGTTAATTTTGATCGAACCGCTCGGGAAAAATTGAAAAATGACGAGGGGAAACTTTACTTTGGAGTTAGAAAATTAGCAAAATGGAAAGCCCTTATATCATAGTTAAATATTTCAGTGGTACATTGAGTACTTTTAGTGTACAGAATCAGCACGACGATAAAACATCCGAAAATCGCACTCGATTTTAGTGAGGCGCCGAAAGGGGCGTGGTCGCAAAATTCAGTTAAAGACTATTTCTACCCCTTGAGTTTCATATGCTTTGAGTAACAGACGTCTTAACTTCTTCCCCGAAAGTCTGCAGTAGGAGGTGTCATCTCCGCAAATATCCTGTTTCAGATTCTGTTATGAAGAACCTGTATGCTATTACTTTTCATCAAATTCCTCGCTTCGGTTATAATTTCTGTCATAAATAAATTGTGCATGACGAGATCTCAGCTGCACTTCTTTTATTTCCTCTACAACAACACTTTCCATATGTACAGTTGACTTCACACCTTCTCCAGCAACGTGACTAACATCAGACTGAGTACAGGTCAGTACACTCCCTTACAAAACTTGCTGAAAATGCATAATCTCCACAACAAAGCAACATAACCTTTATGAAAAGCAATAACACGCAATACAAAAACAGGTATAAAAACATCTACTCTTCCAAACAAAACTAAAAGAAGAACAATGATATTGATGTTTAGCACAATGGTTATGAAACCACGGTAACTGCCTGTTGCTTCTCCTTGTTGACAATCTATCACTTTCCGAATCGCTTCTTCTTCAGTCACGCAACGCAAACGACCGTACGTTTTCCTCGATCTTCCTCTTTCGAATCACTCTTGCTGCAATAATCTCCAGTAATCGAAATCTCTTCACTCTCAAACTTTATACACGTTTCTGTCCCCCAATTTTTTTCTCTATGAAGGCATATAACTTGTGTAATCTTGACTTATTTAAAACTGAGCCTCACTTCGGAAATAAACTGCAAGTTTACGACATTCTTCAGCGTCGCAAATCCTTTAATACTATCAGCGCTCCGCCTCAAATATTTATTGTAGCCGAAAGAACTAGAAGTTACAGTCTCAGATGTACTGCGTGCTTCATTTGTCCTTTAAATTAAATAAAAAGAGAAAAAGAAGAAAACCAGCGCGAGCCACACGGGCAATCTCAAATAAAACTTTAATAATAGAAAACAAGAGGGTCATGGTTATCCAGGTCGTTTCACTTCAAATTCAAAAAAGTGAAATAGACTGCTCTGGTCACGTAAACTCTTAATGCCACTTCGTTACTTTATTCGCCGTGCCACAGCGTACTTTATTTCTTTTGCGATAACATTTTTTTTAAAATCTAGACAGCTATAAATCGTACCTTGCCTTGGCCGAGAGAACGCACGAATGATCAAAGGGTCATGACTTGGCTGTTTACAGTCCCCTATTTTTCTATTGTCGAAATTGAGCGCCCGTTAAAGTATTAAGTGCTCTATCTCTATGATCTTACGGAAAAATAGATATAGGGGGACCTAACTATACCAGGTTATACAAACCGCCTGAAAAGTATCAAGTGAACAACGTTAAATTGATATTCTATTCTTGAAGCTGGCGTGATCGAAAAAGAGGGTCTTTGTAATGAAAATTCCGGGATCAGGAGTCCATGCTACAATTGGGTGTCTGTAAAACCAGGAACAGGCCCGGAACACCCCCGGAACCGCACTCAGGGCGGAGCTGACATGTCCCAGGACACCCCGGAACACCCCCCTGACGGGACGGACTCCCCCTGGAACACCCTTAATAACAAAAATTAGGCCAAAAAAAATACAAAAACCAAAAAAATAATAATAATTATAATTCATCAATGAATAAATAAATATCTTTCATTTGTAACTGGAATTTGCGAGATGTCCTTATAGGATTTTGCTAATAAATTATGTAGATGTAGATACATGCATTTACACTCAGTTCAGACGTAGAAACAAATCAGTTAGGCCCCCCTCCATTCCCTTTGCTGGGGAAAGGCAGGTCCTTCAAAACAGCCGTCACCATCTTGTATCCCTCTGAAAATGTAGAAAATACTTAGAAACTAAAGCTTTTGCCATAATAAAAGTTTTAAGTATCTTAAAATTAACTTGAGATGTGCAAATTTGTTTGCAATACATTTTGGCAGCATTTTGTGTCACGGAGAGGGAGTCGGTTGCTATGTTGGCGAGATTTGACGTCAAAGGAGACACAAAGGCAACCCATTTATTGTATCAAAACTTCAAATTTGTTTTGCTTTTTTTCTCCAAAAACGCACTTTCAACCGACTCCCTCTCCGTGACACAAAATGTTGCCAAAATGAAACCAAAGAAAACGAAAAAGAAATTTTGAGCAGTTTCGGGCAAAGTATTTTCCTCAGTGAGGACGCCACTACCTACTACGGGTAGTGGTCTCCTGTGTTTGCAATCTAAAACAAAGTGCAGAGGCCACAATTTGCTTGAAAGAGCGCCCTTACTTTTCCGTTTAATTCTGGTCACGTAAAAAGTCATGACATCCATACTCAATCGTGACTTGAGTTAGTTTTGAAAACGAAAAAAAATAACATGTGACCTTGACGTTGCCGTTTGGATTTTTATAGGAGATCTCCAAATAAGACATGGTCAATACAATTAACGTTACGCATCGCTGGACAAAGACCCTTTTTCAAATCATGCCTTGGGTCACGAAATGCGGTAGAGCTACGATCTGATATCAAAAAATACAACCGAGTAAAGAGTCTGCTGAAAAGCCTCCGCCAATTCGTCTGAAATGAGGCACATTTGAAAAGATGAGGGTCTGGGCTCAAACGCTAACTCGCCAGATGTTCCGTTTGTCGTCAGTGTGGCAATAGGTCCTTCAATGAAATCATAAGAGGTTATCAAACTCTTTCGTGTTTTAGCTGTTCTCTGACCCAATCTAAACGAAGAAACAATTTCGCGCCATCTATCTTCATGTTCGAATAAATTAAGTCTTCTAGAATTATCCAAAAGCCTGCTGTCGACTTGAAAAGCCAAAATGGCGGGCTTTGCTGTGGTGCTCTTTGCCCAGTCTAGAGCATCACCTAAATTTCTTGTCAAATAAAAGCCTGAGCCACAGCTGAAATCGCGCTTCTGTCTTCCAGCACACAAATCTATTCCCCGGACTAATATGTCGGCCGCGCTGAGATGGTCTGTGCCATGAAAAAGCACCACGTTCTGTTCACCTTGCGCCTGACTGTCGAACAATATATGAGCGTCTCTGTACGCACGAGATTCCTTTGTCACGCGGTTCATTATATTGACGTGGCGAGGGCTTTCTTGACTTTTCCTATCCTCTTTTGTCATATTCGGGAATTGAAACCATAAATTCGTTATGTTACTTTGAAAGGGAAAGTTCACAGACAGGGCACTCCATGTAGGATTGTACTTTAGCTCATCTCTGATAAAAATTTCTGCCCATTCGCACGCTTCAACGTGGTGTTGCGAATTTCCTGCGAATGTGCGCGTCATTATTGTTTCAACGGCTTTACAATGTGGATCAAAACCGATTTCGTCGAGCAACTCTCTGGTGAGAGATGATTTGGTTGTCGAGCAAACTAACTCACCCTTTGCTTTCAAGAAAGTAGTTATCCACTCAGTAAGTGTATAACGATCACGAAATTCGGGCGGCATTTCGTCGACGCGGTCAAGCACGTCGAGTTTTAATCCGAGCAAAGAACATAGTTGTGACCAATTTCGATTGTCCCACTGATCGGTACAGTCTCTTTCCAACATGTTAAGCTTTGAGTTTTGTGGTTTTTTCCAAGGCCTATAGGAGGATTCTGATTTTTCCCAAGTTCTTCTGAATATTAGTAGTCAAAATAAAAGGCCCCTGTACGGTTCCCTCATCCCTGGTCACACTTGAATTGGATTGATGCTCGCCAATGCATATGGGTAAGGCACATCTCAAAATATCCAAAAGACGGTGCTATATGAGTCTTCAGTCTTCAGTCTTCTTTTACCAAACGGAGAAAGACGTCCAGCGAAATTCGAGAAAACAAAATGTCTGACCATCCATATTCGAATATGAAAAACCCACAGAGCCACGTATTACTTATTTATTCTTGTCACTGGTTAGAGGGTATTTCGCCATGGAAACAGGATCGATCTCAGCCACGTCAGCCAATGAACGTCACGTAAATGAACATGTTTATTATATGCCTCATAAACAAAGGTGAAATTGAGGGAAGGGAGAATTCAAAAATTCGTATGAATTTTTGCTTGATGTGATTTTGATATCATTCGTTACTTCTTTTCGTTTCCCGCCTTATGGAATTAAGTCACTTCAAGTTAAAATAGTCGTATAGCCAGTGCTACAAAGTTTGTTAGATTGCATCTCATTTGTCCAGGTTGTTCCACATGGCCTGTATCTTTCACTATATTAACGATGTTCAATCTCAAAATTCTCTCAAACGTTATGCTTGAATTTCTCAGAATTGAGAGAGTATTCTGGGAATTGGTAGCAATCACCATTATAAGGGCAATTCTGCGCGTACCTTGCTATCCGTATGCCGCCGAAGGCAATGGCAATGGCTGAAAGGATGATGATCTCAAGCGCGAAAGCAAACAATCTGGGGTGTACTTGGCTAAAAGGATTCGATGCCAGCGAAATTCAGCCATTGGTTCGGACCGTTCAAGAAATTGTTGGGTGGTTCAACAGGCCGACTATCAAGAATGTGGAGAATTTTCCTCTAGCTCGTCGACTATTCCTGCATCTTTCTTCTCAGTTTGCAAATGTATTTGAACATTTTGGGAATGTTTTCTTCAAGTGTAACCGTTTTCCGTACGAGGAGACAGTCATTAATGAATGGTTCACTCTGCCGGATGATGAAAATGATAGAAAACAGCCGGTAATGGTAATGAATGTCAATAAAGAAGGCAAGAAAAGTAAATGCTACTTGTCTCAGGATGGCGTCGATGATTTCATGAAATCAATTATTGATGAAGATCATCAAGTATTCTTTCATGGAACTAGACATCAATACGCTCAGGATATTATAGAGGGTGGCATCGACATAAAAAGAGGGGCTCGTCGCCAGGATTTCAGCAATGGGGACGGTTTCTATCTTGGTGATGACTTTGAGGAAGCCTGCAGATGGCCAGCATCTCGTGGGCACCCTAATACTGCTGTCCTTGTCTTTCGTGTTGAGAAGACTGAACTGCGAGATCAAGATAAAGGGTTAGATCTGAGAAATGACAGGACAAGATGGCTAGAGTTGGTCTCGCAGTTTCGCTCAGGGAGGCCAGATCTAAAATTTGTCAAGAGTTTACGGAAATATGAATTCATTGAAGGGCCTATGGCTTCAATGTCTAGCAAGAACCCAAATTTCAATCATCCGAGACAGAAGGAGAATACTTATCAACTTTGTGTTAAAAAAGACCGTTGCGCTGAGGTATTTGATCGAAGCCTTCATTCTGTTATTTTCTTTGAACATTAGGCATAAAGTCTGCATGCATGATAAAACCTCCATTCTTCGAATTGTCATCAGTTCTGAAAAGTATCATCGTAAACGCATGGATTTGTTTGTTATCATGTCTTAGAGGAGAAATACTTGTTGGTCAAACCAAGGCAAAAATGACTATCCTTTTCTCTTACTGTTACATGTTGCGCGTGCAGACCATAAATCAATGTATTTGGTCTCTATTAGAACGCATTCATCTCAAAACGGAGGAGAATTAGCATAAGAAGAATCTATAATATTTCTTGACTATTTGAAGAGTAGGTAATTTATCTGTGCTGTCATTGTTATAGAAGCCGTGTTGCACTATGTTGTAACAAAAAACATTATCTCTGAGTGCCGACAATGTCAGAACTGTAGTAAAATGACCAGAAAATACGAAGGGGAGTCTAATTAAAAATGTATAAGCGAAGAATTCATTCAGAATACGACTGGAAGAGCTCAAGATAATGCATTTGGAATACAAATAGTTTCATTTCGCTATTGCCACTCTTTTGAAGTTACTAACTTATATTACTAGTACCTTATGTGAGAAATTGTAATTTTATTAAAGATTTTTACCTTGTAACTCACAGCATGCTTGCCGACCTCTCCATGATTGTTGATGTGGATTCTCTATCCATTAAATTGATATTCAAATATGAAACCACTTCGATTTCCTGTCTGACTTTTCAGCCAGGGTAAAAACGTGTTCTTCCCAGTGTTTTTTAAAAACGATTCAATTGATAATTTGTAAAAGAGAAAGCATTAAGGAGTACCAAATTTCAAGGTCTTACTCGAAGCCGGAAAACAGACCTCCCATTTTCCTATAAAAATACGATCAGTATAAGCTTTCAGATTAATGAAAGAAAGGGTGTAATACCCCCACGCGTACATTGTATGGAGATCGAGGGCATTCAAAACGGTTTGATTCTTGTCAGCGACTTGGATTTGTCCTCGCGGAAAATTGCTGTTTTTGAATTTGTTCCTCTGAAGTCAGAAATAATGTAACGTGTGTGGCAGAAAATATGTAGATTCATCCAAGCCGAAAAGCGTAGCTCCTTTTACATTCTAAACCATGCTTACACTGGGAGAAAATATACTTTAAAACATTATGGCTTAGTCAATAACAAAGAATGCCTACCCTCACACTGAAAACAGAGGCAAATTGTATTATTCTTCCTTGATAAAGGTAGCCTGAGGACGATAGCTTCATTTACAGATGTCCTTTTGGCTTAACTATCTCGCAAGAGAATTGCATAACGAGCCAAAAATTTTGTAACATTACTTGTTTAGTTTAGGTCATATTTGTCGAAGGCTGTTGTTGACAAGGGTTAACATACACGTAGAGTTTGGGGACACGGAGGGTTGAAGTTGAACCTGTCAGCGATAACCACAGAGCAACTTTATGATGTAGGGAGTAATTCAATTCATTATTACTAAACTTGCAAGGCGTTACATCAAGCGAATATATAACGAATGACCGTCGCTTTGAAGTTTCGCTTGCTATTCGATTTAATCCCATGCCAGGGGAACTCCTAAAAGTATTTAGAAGACGTTCCTGGTAACGACAAGTTCTACCCGTTATTATAATAACCAAGCTGGATAGCCCTATCCACCAGGTCCTGGTTGTTCAAACGTTGGATAGCGCTATCCACAGGATAAATCACTATCCATCGGATAAGTATTAGGGAAACCGACCAAGCTATCCACTGGATAGTGATTTATCAGGGTGGATAGCGCTATCCAACGTTTGAACAACTGAGGCCTGATAAATCACTATCCAGTGGATAAGTATTAGGGAAACCAATTGCACTATCCACTGGATAGGGATTTGTCCAGTGGATAGCGCTATCCAGCTTTTGAACAACTGGGGCCAGATCCTATCTCTTTTTACACATCTTTACACTGGACATATAAACTAACTTTTGAAACCTAAGCATTTACAGTTTCATTTTTACACAAAACATTTTCGTAGAAATAATCTGCTATCGCATATTCTACATCTGAAACTTGAAAAGAAGCATTTAGCTTCTGATGACACGATTCAAATGTCACATGTCATCGTGTGGATCTTCACCCTTTAAGCCCTAACATCAAAATTTAAATTTTATATGTTGCCTCTAAACATGGAAGTGGTGGTCGTGAGGAGAAGTTTAACGTAGCGTGTTCCTTAAATTACTCATCGTTGTGCTAATGTTACGTTCTTCAGCAGTAGATCACTCTGTTCTTTAAAACATTGATATAGCGAAGAAAAATTTGATGCTCACCACTCCTGGGCCTTAAAGGTTTAATAACATTTAAAGCTTTCGGAAGTTTATGCAGGCAAGTTCAGTTTGTTTCAGGTGGATGTAAACGTTTCTCTATCTATGTTGTTGTGTAATAAGGCAGCAATACAGTCGCCAAGAGTTCGATGCTCACAATGTTCTGGTGGCACTTCCTTAAGACGGTCAAGGAAGTCGAGTTTAAGTCCAAGCAAAGCGCTTAGTCGAGCATTAGGACAATGAAACGATCAAAATCCTCTGTCGTCGATTTAAAACTTTCTTTTGCTTGTTCTTCTAAAACCTTATTTATTGATGTCTCCAGACAGTCTGCAAAGAAAGGACCCATTTCATCTAGCTTCTTTATGTTGTAGTAGTTCTTGATAATAAATTCTTTATATTCCTCGATAGCTTCTTGGGCTTCGTAAATGGCGTGTTCGAGATCCTGAAGGGATGTGTATTTTTCGCCATAATTCAAGTTTGAAAACAAGTGGTCTCAATGAAGAGCATTATAATTTTCCTTTTTTAAGACTTCAGTGAATTACGTTCTAACGCATACAGTTAAGAAAAGTAGTAGAATATTATAGAATGAAGACTTTGGTGGAATTTTTCAGCATAATCTTCTGATATCAGGCACATTTGGTGGGACGTGGCTGTTGGCTCAAACAAAACCTCATCAGATGATTCGCTGGCTGTTAATGTAGCCACTGGACCTTCGATCAAGTCAAATGAATTCAAACTCTTCCGCATTTTTGCTGTTCGTCGACCTGATCGAAATGACGACACGATTTCACTCCATCTTTCCTCGTTGTTGTCCAAATTTAGTCTTCTTGCATCGTTTAAAATTTGGTGATTTACTTGGAAAACAAGAATGGCTGGTTTAGCTGTGGTGCTTTTTGCCCAGTCTAACGCACCATCCAAACTGTTTGTCAAATAAAAGCCTGATCCGCAGCTGAAATCGCGCTTTTGCCGCCCAGCGCACAAATCTATTCCACGAAGAAATATGTCGGCCGCGCTGAAGTGATCCGTAGCGTGGTAAAGCAGAACGTGATCTTCATTTCGAGGCAGAAAGCCATTAACAATAGCTTGAGTGGTATTACCCACATTGGATTCCTCTGTCACGAGGTTCATGATGTGAACTTCGCATGAGCTCACTTCACATTCGCTTTCTTCATCTTTCCTGCTTATTAGTTGAAACCACGAGTTAGTTAAAATGGCTTGGAAAGGAAAGGGAACTGTTAGTGGATACAGCATAGGATGGTACTTAACTTCATCTCTAATAAAAATCTCTGCCCACTCGCACGCCTCAATGTGACGTTGCATGTTCCTTGAGCGAGAAATGATAGTTTCAACTGAAGTACTCAGTGGGTCAAAACCGACTGCTTCGAGCAATTCCTTCGTAACTACGTTGTTGTATGTTGATGTAAACGTTTCTCGATCTATGTTGTTGCGCAAAAAGGTAACAATCCAGTCGCCAAGAGGTCGATGTTCAAGATGTTCTGATGGCACTTCCTTAAGACGGTCAAGGAAGTCTAGTTTAAGTCCAAGCAAAGCACTTAGTCGAGCATTAGGGCAATGAAACCGATCAAAATCCTCCGTCGTAAATTCAAAACTTGTTTTTTCTTGCTCTTCTAAAACCTTATTTATTGATGTCTCTAGGCGGTCTGCAAAGGAAGGGCCCTTTTCATCTAGCTTCTTCATGTTGTAGTAGTTCTTGATTATAAATTCTTTATATTCCTCGATAGCTTCTTGGGCTTCATAAATGGCGTGTTCGAGATCCTGAAGCGATGTGTATTTGTCGTAATTCTCACATCTTATGATATTTATTCTTCGAAGCCAAAGTCTAAAGACAAATGAGCGATTCTCAAGTTTTGCCATTTCGACTTTACTTTCAAAAAACCGTGGAACCAGAATTACGGGAGCAACTAATTGGCCATCAGTGGCCTCGGCGAAGCCCATGTCCATCCAGTCTGTTGAGTTGTCGTCGACGTTTTCACCTCGCCTGACTTTTTCTGCCTTTCTTCGAAGGAAATTCCTGATGTAACACTTGCTTCTCTCTCGGGCTTCAAAGTGTGGCAAAAGTTTGTGAAATTTTTCATCCATCGCCGCTATGAGTTTGCAGTCGCTAAGAGTGTAGTCGTTGTACGATAGACTGCTTTCAGGCGAAGGAGCGGTGTTCACATAGAACTCAAGCGGTCGATGCTTAGACAAAATTTGGGGAAGCAAACTGCCAGATGGTGAACTTTGATTCGAAGTTGAACAAGAGGCCATAATGTCCTTTACGAGGAAAACAAAAGTAAATAAAAATGAAAATAAAAAGGGCGGAAAACCAAAGACTAGGTTGAGGAATTGAATCTGTAAGCGCTTTCTCGATTCAATCGATATTTGAGGGTGGGATTTCACTGTCGTCACCATGACAAGCAATGGAAGAGCCAATCATATTCGTGATCTGCTACACAATACCTAGAAATGACAGTGATTTGAATGTTAAGAGAATTTCTATGTTTGTCGCTAACTCTAGGGGATATAAATAGAGATATTCTCATGACAACAACGAACGTAATAATCAGCCAATAGGATGCGAGCTTTTCTTTCTAGTTGTGTCGTAATGAGTACATCCATGGATTATTTATCAAAAGCCAATATTTCTAGGAATTTAGGTCACAGGAAAAGGAAATTTCAAACGAATAAGGAAAATGACGCTGGGGATTGCGAGAAAGGTGGTTTCCTTAAAGCTGAATACTATATTTAATCGATTGTGATTCTTTTCCCTTCTGATTTACCGATCGATAGTGTGTAATATGCTTTGATCGACTGCAAATGAATAATAATCTATCATATTTAATATATGAAGTAAGATGCATTAATACTTGATATTAAGCAATGGTTGCAATTTAAGCGATGATGTAAGCGGCCAAGGCAACTAACACATCAGAACAAGGGCGGCCATGGTAATCTGATCTACAGGAGTACTGCTATACTTAATTAAGAGACACACCAGGGCTGCCGTGACTCTAACCGTGTAACACAATAAAAAGCTATATAACAATTGGGCCTTTTTTGCTCAATAACTTTATTTTCAGCCTTGACACCTTAATCAATTTTTTTACATGCAGCTATAAATTTTTAGCTTAACTATTGACTGTGCACTAGAGTTTCTACAAATTATTCGCGAATGAATCAAGTCCAGCATATTTAGTTATTTGTTCTCTATATTTAAATCTATTTGGAGAGCGAGTTTTTAATTAACTAACACAATAGTTAAAAATTACCTCTTCTTTCACGTGAAAATACCCGTGTATGTTTCCACGATTTTCGGAAGAGTAACGTGTGCGGGTTCGTTAAGTTTACAATAAAAAAGTGTATTATAAAATACAAAAATGAAAGTAAAATGTCGATCAACTCCTTTATATAATAAGATCATAAAGCCAACTTCCTTCTCAGACTAACGGAGCGTTTCAGATAAACGACCTTATTTGGCGTACCCCAATGTAGCACTTGAATATATAACTCCCAGGAATAGCTGGATGGCGGATACCCTGAAGTATATAACGGCAATAGTTACCTTACCACATCTTTGATCAACAATATACCAGAAATTGAATGTGTTTTGGTTGTCTTCTGGGCAGACACGGTTACGATATTTCATGCTGATTTTACATTAAAACGTGGATATTTATTTGTCCACTGTTCCTTCTCTCAACAATTCCTAATCTTGAAAGAATGTAATTGTGCCCAGATTGTGCAACTCGTGTCATTCAAGAAGAAAACTATCTTACGTTGTCTCTGTCGATGATTTTCTTGTTCAGTAATCAGTTGCTCTTGTCCTAAATTTCATTATTAAGCAAGTTCATCACGAATTTCAAGAACAGAAAGTATGATCGCTATGACGTTTTTGGCGACAAAGATGGATTCGTCTTTTCCATAACTGAATACTATCACCAAGCGAATAACTAAGAAGGGTCCATTTACCAGACCTATTTCAGCAGCGTTGCGACTTATTGCTGAGATAGTTTTTTTCCTATCATGCAGTTTAGTTTCTATCATTGGCCAGAGCGATAGCAAAAAACTTATGCAGGCAACAGTAATCATTGCTATGCCAAATCCTTGGGAGATTCCATAGTTGTGCTCTTTCTCGTCCAGAACGATGTCTATCATTTCGACTGCATCTAAGAGATCCACCGCCAACTGTACACACAACTTATAAACATCGTCCTTGTTCTCCTCGGTATCGTTTGCGTCGCTTGCAGTGTTGAGCAGCAATAGCAACAGAAGTGGTGTTACACAAAGTGTTCCCTTTAAGAGCGTTGAACTAAGTGTTTTGGTGTCGTTGTTTACGGTCAAGACTGGCGCTCTTAGAAGGTCACAGAGATCGTTAGCAGCTCTTAAAAGATCATCACACAGCGTTAAATTTGCTGTTTCGTTAGAAACTCGTAGAGGTGCATCACAATGAGTGGCATTTACAGTCGTGTTGTATGATTGGAGGTATCCTGCACCTCCAAAGACGATGCCAATACTTGGAATCAATCCCGGGAAAATATACAAACCCCATACACAAAATGACCAACTTAGGTTTGCCTTCAGTCTAGACCGCTCGGGTAACAGACAGAGCCACAGGATCATCGATGGACTGTACAAAATAAGTGCTATGCCATACCAATAATCATTTTCAGTGTATTTTGCTGGATAAGAGGCAAGCAGGAGGCCTTGGGTGACTGTCAGAGCGAAAAATGTCCCACGCCCGATCATCTTAAACACAAAAGATAGATCTAGATTCATGTTTCCAGTCTTCTGAGAAGGCAGAACGGTTGGAAGTATTAATGTCGCCTCAGCAAGATTGAAAGTGCCACAGCACCCGCTCACAGTCCATATAACTTGACTTCGGTCTTGCTTTAAATTACGAATTGCACTGAGGTATTTACCAAAGGTTCCTCGGCATATTCCCAACCTTCGATTAACCACTCAGTGCCTTTGCAACAGCCAGCGACAGTTTCTAAAAACGTATTTGTAACAACATCAAGGCCAGTAGCTACGAAAACGCACACAGAAAACAAAAAAGCGTCACTTAAACAAAAGGAACAGTTGAAAGATGTTTGTATGGCTAAGGCGACAGCTTTTCTGAGAAACTGCGAAGGCCTTCCGCTGACTTTCCGAGAAGAGCTGTTAGGGGTATTTCCCGTGCAATTACTATTGGACGATACTTTTAACGATCAACGAAAATAGCAAAAGAAAATGATCCAGAGACAGTGGAAGTTGGAGAGTGTCACTAAAAGGAATGAATTAACCCTTTCACTGCCAAATGTGGCCAAAGGCAAATTTCGACCAAATTTCGAAATTTCATTTTCTAAAATTTTGACAAACAAATAGGAGAATGTGACAGTACAGGCAGAGAGCTTTCATTTGAATGGTCACATCATAGGATTTCGTCCACAGACTCCAAAGTTAGAGTCACCTAACAAAACTCCATCAAACACTCAGGTAGTGAAAGGTTTAAAGACGACGAAATTGATTTAAACCGATTTGCGTGACGTTTGAGCTATGGGACTGCGCTGACCTGGATACTACTTTTTCCGGTTTGAAAAGCGTTCACCTCAATCCGAAATCAAATGCACTCGTCGGGTACATTTAGAAATGCGCTTCAATCTTGCCTGGTGTTTCATTCGATCCTCGGTCTATTACTGATAACCCGTCTTTTGAGCAAACCTTTACTCATCCTATAACATTATTTTATCATTTTAGTGAGCATCGCACGTCCAATTCGTTTGGGGTCACACGTTTTCATTTAAGCGTAAACAACAACCTTAAGTATGCAAATTTGTCCGTGTCAATGTGGTTATTCATTTACGCTCGAGGGAAGTAACAACCACATCTCACAGGCTAGTCTTTCGCTGTAGTTTCAGCTTTCCGAAAAATAAATGTTATACCTTACATAGATTTCTTCGCTTATATAACAGGAAAATATTTCGTTATAACAGTCTTCTCATTAAATGACCCCCCAGGTAACGCTTCCTTTTCTGAAAATGACCCCCCCAAAACAATCAAGATTTAAAAAATGACCCCCCAGCAAAATGGCCGACCCCACCTCACAAAACGACCAGCCCCTAAGGGGACAACTGGAATAGTGAACACTTCTAAATAACAAGAGTTTGATTGGAGCGGACTATCTGAATCTTTTTATCAAAGAACAGAAAAGTCAGAACAAATTATAAATCACCTAAATATCACAACATATCCTGAGAGGATGCTTTTGAGCTTCTAGCTTTCTCATTGAAGTTGGGTAACTATATTTTAAGAATAATACGTACTTCTTGCGTCTTTTACTAGTTATAGCCAAGGCTATGTACTGTACTATGTGTCGAAAGCAGGATTTAGATGTAGTTTCAAGCATAATTCAGTGTAATATGCAATACCCAAACATTTTATAATATTTGAAAATTGATAGAAACGAGGAAAACGTTACTGAAATAACCGTCCATAAATCTATGTCCTTTCACTAGTAGAGGTCACATACAAGCTTCGTAAATATTTCTTGGTTTCTATATTATTGCGGTAGCCTAGGGCTGTGGTCTTGCGGGATCGCACTTTATACTCTTTCCCTATAAAGAAAACCTACAATGATTGATGAGTACTGGACAGGCTCAAACTCGAAGATCAAGTTTGTTATTTCGCTGATTCTGCCAGATGGAGTATATTCCCAGGGCGGAAAAAAACATTGCGATATCATTCTTTGCGATGAAGATTGACTCCTCTTTCTTGTATTTAAAAAAGATAACCAGACGGATTACCATGAACACCAAATTGACAAACACCATTTGCATAACGTTACGGATAATGGCAAGGCATTTGCTCTGCACGATCTTTTTGCCATCGAGTTTGTTTTCTGCCATTTGCAAGAGATACAATAGGAAACTGAAGCATGCAACTGCCACCATGAGTCTTCCAAACCATTTTGGAATTCCATGGCCGTTTCCGTTCTCGTGGAGGACGATGTCAAGCATTTCAACAGCATCAAACAGATCTATGGTTACCTGGATTGTCAGTCTGAAAGCAAGTTGTGGGTAGCCGTCAATTTCACTTAACCCCGAAGCTGTGTTCGGCAAAAATAGAAAGAGAACTGGTGTAAGGCACAAAATTACTTTTAAAGCGTTGGGACCGAGGAAGTTCTCCTTGTCGAGGTCGTCGCCAACTACAGCAAATATGATGGCAATTATCGGAATCAAGAAAACTACAAGGTACAGTCCCCAAGTGAAAACCATTCCTAAAAGGCCTGCCTCTTTGCTGAGGCAGTAGATCCAGGAGACCAGTACCGGAATGCACAGAACAAATAGAACAGCCATGGTCGCATCTCGGTAAGTTGCTAGGTATGCCGCAAGAAATCCACTCTGGGTCATCAGAAGAGCGGCGAAGATCAACCGCCCAATTGACACCGATAGTTTGGCTTTGATTTTTACCCAGAGAGATTCTGTTGTTTCAGGAGGCATTGCAGAATGTGGAGATCGAAATCACTGGGACAAAAGGCCTTAAAAAAAGGCATACAACGTTAAATAGAATGTCTGGTGTGCATGCTTCTATATAACTACAACTGACAAGTCACTTTTCCGAGAAACGATCCTAATTGATTTCAATCGGTAAAGAAGGATTTGGTTTTACTCAAACTACAGGTGTGCTGATGAGCACATTTATTTACTGCCCTTAGAGCAAGTCATATTGATGAGTTTAATTACAACTGTGTCATAAAACAATGAATAAAAAACAAAGAAAAGAAAAACCGAAAAAAGGAGTCATACATCCGATTTTGGAGAGAATATAATGATAAAATCTATGCGCGTTAGTTATTCGAGATACAATGGCGTAACATTCTAAGAACTGCACTCCATTGTTTAATTTTGTTTAATCACTTCCTTTTTCCTGGAAAGACGCGTTTTGTACACACTTCTGCTTTGGAACGGTCGCCACTGTCAAAAGTTATGTTCAAAATAATGGCTTCGTTTCTGGTTTGAATGGGACGAGTCGCCTTTTTTATTTCAATGTGGGTATACCCAGTCCTATTCGACGGTTTCATATCCAGCGGTTTATCAAGAAATAGATGCCTTTTTTCGATAGTTTCCCGTTTACCTTTTACCTCTCTCATCGTGGCTTATTATTCTGTGCAACGATGAGAAGCTGCATTGATGGCTACTTATTGTCTGGTTGCTGAACGTAATCGGATTCACGATTTTCATATCAATAATTCTCGGAAGATGGATCCCACTGAGAACAAACTCGACAATTAAGGAGGAGTTTTTTGGTCCAAACTGTCTTGAAGATGACCCTATGCCTTTCACCTTTCCTTCTATTGCTGTTTTTGAGCACTGGTTGAATATTGAATCGAGTTCCAACAGAGAGCTGATGTAGACTCTTTCTCCCCGACTAGCGTTCAACTTGAAGATATGTTGTATGGAATTCCAAGAGCATGAAGAAGAAGAAGAAGAAAGCATAATATCGCTGTTGTCTGTTTCAGCTTCTTAATTGTTTCCCTTTCTTATGGAAACAGGTCAGACGATACGGCTATTGGAAGCATCGCTTTCGCAAAAAGACAATTTACATAGATTCTTCTTGTTAACGGTGTAATTCTGGGGTTTCGTTTGATTTTATACCTAAAGTATGGTAAGGATGCATTCGTTTTCAGTGCTAAAAAATGGCATCATAATCATTCTCAGCCTGTNTACCTCTCTCATCGTGGCTTATTATTCTGTGCAACGATGAGAAGCTGCATTGATGGCTACTTATTGTCTGGTTGCTGAACGTAATCGGATTCACGATTTTCATATCAATAATTCTCGGAAGATGGATCCCATTGAGAACAAACTGGACAATTAAGGAGGAGTTTTTTGGTCCAAACTGTCTTGAAGATGACCCTATGCCTTTCACCTTTCCTTCTATTGCTGTTTTTGAGCACTGGTTGAATATTGAATCGAGTTCCAACAGAGAGCTGATGTGGACTCTTTCTCCACGACTAGCGTTCAACTTGAAGATATGTTGTATGGAATTCCAAGAGCATGAAGAAGAAGAAGAAGAAGAAGAAGAAGAAGAAGAAGAAGAAGAAGAAGAAAGCATAATATCGCTGTTGTCTGTTTCAGCTTCTCAGTTGTTTCCCTTTCTTATGGAAACAGGTCAGACGATACGGCTATTGGAATCATCGCATTCGCAAAAAGACTGTTTACATAGATTCTTCTTGTTAACGGTGTAATTCTGAGGTTTGGTTTGATATTATACCTAAAGTATGGTAAGGATGCATTCGTTTTCAATGCTGAAAAATGGCATCATAATCATTCTCAGTCTGTTTGAGATATGTTCCACATTTCAAGTGTGTGGTCGTCACGGTTACTAGTACGTAGTCTAAAAAAAGACAATACTCCTTTATTTTCAGTAGCAATCAGTCAGTGAACTGCCGCTACATATTTATTTTCTGGGAAGCAACAGAACTATCATACGACCTCTCATACTGCAAAGCAGCATCTTGAGTTTAGAGTTGTTTTGTTGAGCAGTCACGAGGTCGACAGCAGCTTATTATTAATTGTGTTAATTTTATCACAGTAAGTCCTTTTGCCGTTTGACCCAAAATTCTTTAAACTTTGATGATTTTCATCGAAGACCCATAAACATCCCTTTGGTCACGCTAGTCACCAACGCAAGCAACTGTTGTTTTCACACTGGCTATGTCATTACCTATGAATAATACAATAACACATTCTCTTTCAATAAGGACAAGCTTGAACCAGTTTTATAGACTAAAAAAAAAAAAATCATACTGGAGATATCATGATTTACCATGATTAATTGCTGTGATAATTAAATAAATGATAGCAGTAGTGAACACGGTCAACCGTAAATGTCCGGCATCTTTCTTGGAAAGAGAACCTTTCATGCTTAACAATTTCTCGGAAATTCTAAACCTTCAGACGAATTCGTCGCTATCAATTAAATTGCATAAACGATTGACACCTAGTCTGTCATCTAACTTTTAGCTTGTTTACAAAAAGCGGGGAATTTGCCAGGTGCCAAGGGAAAAGCCCCTTGCCTCGTTCAGGCGTTCTACCATAAGAGTTGATGTGGTGTTTTCCTATTGGCTGGTGACACTTACAATTACCTTAATAAAATTCATATCGATGACTTTTTTCTTCAGTAGCAGGTTTTCGACCGAAGAAATGGCCTCATTTCTTGTATGCGGTGGACGTGTATTGTTTTTGGCTTTATTGGCCACTCAGAACTTTATGCTGGCGGCTTATCCAGCCTCGTATAAAGACGACTCCACTTGGTATGCTGTTGCTGCTTCACAGGCTCTATCAGTCACCTTCTGGCTCGCCCTCGTGCTGTCTAGTGCGGCAAGACTTCAAAGGTTGTTTTATATCTGGGGCCTGTACATCTTCGGTCTAGTTATTAGCATTGCCATTGTTTTTGGCTTCGTTGGAGACATCCTCGACAAAAAACGGTTCCTCGGGCCAAATGTTTTGAAGACTGTACTCTGTATAACCCCCCTTCTTCTCCTGTTGTTGTTGAACACCGCGAAAGATGGCAACAAATATAAAGAAGTGGTATCCAAGTTGTGTTTTTACATGACTGTGGATCTTTTTGATAGCGTTGAAATGTTAGACATCGTTTTGGATGAAAAAGAGCACAACTATGGCATCCCGAAAGAATTCGGAGCAGGAATGATCGCCTTGGCTTGCATCAGTTTACTACTCTCCCCATGGCAAATGGCGGAAAACAATCTCAAGGAAGAAAAACCCAGAAAATGTACTGCAATATCACGAAACATTGCCGAAATAGTCTTCGACGTTGTGTTCCTGGCCATCCGTCTTGTGATTGTATTTAAATACAAGAAGGACGAGTCTATCTTCATCGCTAAGAATGGCATCGGAATAATCCTCGCCTCATTCGAGATCCACGATCTCCTTAACAAGGGATAATGGCTTGCTTGGGTGCACTTTAAACTCTGAAACGTTTTCTACAAGCTATAAGTCTGACATTCTCTCAGATTTTGTAAGGAATATATAGCAGTTCCGAATGAAGCAGATGATTTTTGTATTTAGTTATATAAAGAATGTGAGTGTATTCCATTTTTGTGTGAATTGATGAGCTATTTTTTTCTTAATTTATTGTCTGGTACATGTTTATGGCTACTTTGATCATGGAACGTTTAATTTCGGTATTGTATGACCCACAATATACAGAATGAAAAATGAAATGTATATATAAATAAATCATGTCTAATGAATTTGCCAATGTTTACGTTTTACGTATAGCAGTGTCAGTAGGGTCAAATACGATTAATAAATGCTTAATAAAAACAAATTGCTTTGCATTTTGCTTCTGTACTTTTGCAATTTCACCCTTTGAGGGAGTGAAGTAGGGTAAGATACATTATTCTTTTCGAAAACTGATTTGAGCATTATGCTCTTGAGCGTTACCCTCAAAATTCAGCATTATGCCTAAAATTGTGTTCGAAAAGTAGTATTATGGTCGACTGAACTTGGCTGTATTTGATGCCTTTTTGCACCCACGCAGGCATGAATACAACATTTTAATTTATTGCATCAGTTACAAATTTTCGATGATTGACAGCCATGATGGATAAACAATTAGCCAGTCTTAGCAGCCTAACCGACTGAAGCAATGGTGCAACAAGACATTGAAGTAGCAATCAAGCCTAATTGAATATGTTAATATTAATCCCAACTAAAAGCACTTGGAAGTAAACAATTCATAGTACGGTTATGAAAATATTACTATTTTTTTCATTATCATTCTCTTTATGCTGTAAAAAATGGCCATTATGTTCACCTGGCATTATGCTCGATGCTCCGACTATAGCATTATGCCCAAAATTATGCCGGCATAATGTATCTCACCCTAGAGTGAATACGTTACTGATTTCCGTTTCAACATAATGAAATTTTAACGTAAAAATTTCAGAGCAAAAATAAATTGGGTGTTCTCTTGGAATTGACTCATTACGCATCTACTTTAGATGATATGAAAATACAGAAAGTCGTCAATTAGAGACTTCTAACGCTGTGTCGGGGAATCCCCTAATCGCTTTCTTAAAAACTTCCGTTCCTTTCAGTACATTTCTTAGAAAATGTGCTACTATAATTAAAATATTCCTGCTGCATACTTTCAACCTGCTTTTACAGCAGTATGTTGATTAATTGAATATACAGCGCATTTTGAAATAAGTGCAAAAGTTCAAGCAGGGCGACATTTTTCATAGTTTGTTTGAGAATGCTGCATATTAATTTATGTAAGCAAACAATTTTTATCCGTGTGACCCATGCTTACTCAGCGGAAAGACCGCTGTGTTCTGCAATTGGCTAAAACAATTCAGGGGTTTCTAGAAGCTTTTATTAATACTGCAGTTGACGGGGAAGAATTTCATTGCAAAGAGTGTTCTGCTTCTGGAGTCATGGGTTTGCTTCTTCTGCGCTTGGGACGTGCAGTGCTTCTTGCTCTGATGTTAATTCAAGGCTTTTTGCTTGCGGCATATCCAGCCGAATATAAAGATGAACCTCGTTGGTATGCTTTGGTCTGTTCGTACGCCCCAGCAATCATAGTGTGGCTGTTCAACGAGGCAATATTTCTTCGACGGCTTGTCTTCGTATGGGTTTTGTACATGTTTTGCGGATTGGTACCTAACATTGCCATCGTACTTGGTTTTGTCGGAGACAGCCTCGACCATAACAGGTTCTTGGGTCCCATAACCTTAAAGTCTGCTCTAGGTCTTACACCACCCATTCTGCTGCTTTTGGTAAAAACCCGCAAGCGATTCAAATGAAAACAGAAAAACGGTCTCCAAGCTGTCATTTCGAATGACGCTTAATCTTTTTGACAGTGTTGACATGATAGACATCGTTCTGGACGAAAAGGAACACGGCTATGGAATTTCAAAAGAATTTGGTAAAGCCATAATCGTCGTCGCCTGCTTGAGTTTGCTGCTCTCGCCTTGGCAACTGACAGAAAGCAATATTGAAAGAGGAAGACGGAGAAATCTTACAGCGATTCTACGCAACATTTTTGAAATGATTGGTGTAAATCTTGCGTTCTTGATCATTCGCTTGGTGATCGTGTTCAAGTACAACCAGGACGAGTCCATTTTTGTTGCTAAGAATGTCATCACGATTATCCTATCCGTGAAGGAAATCGTTGATCTCCACCGTTCCGTGCAAAGACTAGCCCCCGCACACCAGCAGCCTCAGAATAGCACGATGTTGAGCTAAGAATATAATGTTGTGCAGGCTATTAAACATCGATGCTTTACTTAATATGAAATAATTTACGAGCAGTAAACGGGGACAAGTAAGTGCGCTGGAATCTTTAGTCATTGTATTCTGCATTTATATGTAACCGAAAAGGAGACGTTTGTAGTATTCAGTGAAGTATGGAGATGAGTATAATCAGGACCGAGATGAGATTGACATATGAATTGACTGTAGCATCCGACTTGAACAGTACATTCAACTTGATACTTTTATAGCTTTTCTAATAAATCAACAACAAGAGCAGCGAACATAAGCTTTGTTAGTGTTGACAATGAAAGTAAAATGGCTCTTGCCATGGCCAGTACAAGAAAATTTCAATAGTTGCTTTATTCCCTTAATGAACAGAAAACGACACAACATTCAACCCTCCAGTTCTGCTCTCTAGTCTACAATTCGACTCAAACATGAATTTGCAATTTTTAATCACCTGCTAACCATTTGCCTTTATTCTGCAAACCCAACAGTCAGGCCAGATTATCTTCGCTCACGTTTCAACTTTAAATTACTCCTATTGGGTGTTCTCAATATCCTCTGAAGCATTTCCAAAGGTGCCTTCCTCCTTAAGCCATCGTTTCAAAGATCACACGACCTAAAAAATACTACGAGCTCTAGAGGGGAGAAGTGTAAGGTCTATATATATATATAAGTTTAGGTAGGATGCTACTAAAACGGGGAACAGGGAGCGAGGACCGAGCACAGTTAGAAGAAGATGAAAATAGGAACAAAACCTAACTTGAACCCTAACCCTATCAGGAATTTCATCTCAAATTCTCTGTTTCGTTCCCATTTTTCATTTTGCCTTTCGACGTGCTCGTTGCCCGCTCCCTGTTTTAGTAACATCCAGTTTAGGTTGCATTCTCGTCACGTCGAACGCAAAAAGTTTCATTTCGCTTTTCGTAGCACAAGAAAGGAGGAATTACGTAATTAAGCGATATAGGAAGAACAATGAATCTGCCAGATGATCGCAATGTTATTATATATATATATATATATATATATATATATATATATATATATATATATATATACAAATGAAACTCAGTAGCAGGGAGCATCTTCCACATTACTCCTTAATTTTGACGCGAAATATCAGCGAAAATTTGTAATTTCACATGTGAAATTACAAAATTGCCATGGCAACTTTCCATTCGTCTCAGTGTCAAGATGGCGACGAAGTTTTAAAATGTCATGAATGAAGATGCGAGGGGATAAAAAGACGCTTTAGAAAACCTGAACCCCGGCACGAAAGAGCACATTAAGAAGGATTCTAACAGGTATTTTGTCGAACAATTCTGAACTTAAGCGAAATTTCAGCTCTAAACGTTCGAGAGAGTGGAGTTCTCGAATGATACGATCCAGGATAAACATGTCAAAAATCCAAGATTGCTAACGTAATTCGTCACCCATGATGTTAATAGGTAACCAAATGGTATACTCGTGAAATTAGGGAATAATTTCACTTGCGTTTTTATAAGGATTTGGACAAAACGCGTGTGAAATTATTCCCTAATTTCACCCGTCACAATTTGATTACACATACTAATATTATTTGGTGCACCCCGATTTAGCTCTTGAATTTATAACTCTTAGGAATAGCTGGATGGCGGATACCCTGAAATCTATATCTACCTCTTTGATCAACAATATACCAGACATTGTGTTTTGGCTGTCCTCTGGGCAGACACGGTTACGATATTTCATGCTGATTTTACACTAAAACGTGGACAATTATTTGTCCACCGTACCTTCTCTCAACACTTGCTTTCAACACATCCTGAGCCACTTAATTGGCACTCAGCATAAGCACAATGAACGTTCTTCTTCTTTTTTTTGCTACTCAAACGATTGCGTATTCTTCCATGATTTTTTTAACGGCGAGTTATTGTGGAAAATTCATAGGTTACTTAGATTATAGTCAAAGATCTAATCTTGAAAGAATGTAATTGTGCCCACATTGGGCAACTCGTGTCATTCAAGAAGAAAACTATCTTACGTTGTCACTGTCGATGATTTTGTTGTTCAGTAATCAGTTGCTCTTGTCCTAGATTTCATTATTAAGCAAGTTCACGAATTTCAAGAACAGAAAGTATGATCGCTATGACGTTTTTGGCGACAAAGATGGATTCGTCTTTTCCATAACTGAATACTATCACTAAGCGAATAACTAAGAAGGGTCCATTTACCAGACCTATTTCAGCAGAGTTGCGACTTATTGCTGGGATAGTTTTTTTTCCTGCCATGCAGTTTAGTTTCTATCATTGGCTAAAGCGATAGCAAAAAACTTATGCAGGCAACAGTAATCATTACTATGCCAAATCCTTGGGAGATTCCATATTGTGCTCTTTCTCGTCCAGAACTCGACAGAACGATGTCTATCATTTCGACTGCAACTAAGAGATCCACCGCCAACTGCACACACAACTTATAAACATCGTCCTTGTTCTCCCCGGTCTCGTTTGCGTCGCTTGCAGTATTCAGCAGCAATAGCAACAGAAGTGGTGTTACACTAAGGGTTGCCTTTAAGAGCGTTGGACCAAGTGTTTTAGTGTCGTTGTTTACGGGCAAGACCGGCGCTCTTAGAAGGTCACAGAGATCGTTAGCAGGTCTTAAAAGATCATCACACAGCGTTAAATTTGCTGTTTCGTAAGAAACTCGTAGAGGTGCATCACAACGAGTGACATTTACAGTCGTGTTGTATGATTGGAGGTATCCTGCACCTCCAAAGACGATGCCAATACTTGGAATCAATCCCGGGAAAATATACAAACCCCATACACCAAATGACCAACTTAGGTTTGCCTCCAGTCTAGATGGCTTGGGTAACACAAGACAGAGCCACAGGATCATCGATGGACTGTACAAAGTAAGCGCTATACCATACCAATAATCATTTTCTGTGTATTTTGCTGGATAAGAGGCAAGCAGAAGGCCTTGGGTGACTGTCAGAGCGAAAAATGTTCCACGCCCGATCATCTTAAACACGAAAGACAGATCTAGATTCATGTTTCCAGTCTTCTGAGAAGGCAAAACGGTGGCAAATGTATTAATGTCGCCTCAGCAAGATTTAAAATGCCACAGCATTCGCTCACAGTCCATATAACTTCGTTCTTCCTTTAAAACCACGCCTTGCACTAAGGTATTCACCAAAGGTTACTCGGCATTTTCCCAGCTTTCGATTTACGTGTCAGTGCCTTTGGAGCAGTCAGTAACAGTTTCTAAACACTAATGCTTAGCAACAACAACGGCAGTAGTTACGAAAACTCAACGAAAAAAAAAACAAGAAAATGTCACTTAAACAAAAGGGACGGTTGAAAGATGTTTGTACTGCTAAGGCGACAGCTTTTCTCAGAAACTGCGCAAGCCTTCTGTTGCTTTTCCGAGAAGAGCTGTTGGGAGTATTTTCCGTGCAATTCCAACTGGACGATACTTTTAACAATCGATCAGAATAGCGAATTCTTTTAAATAACAAGATTTTGATCGTAATGTAAAAAAAGGAATATTTAAAAACTAATTAAAGAAGAACATGTACATCTGGGGTGAACTATCTGCATTTTAATATCAAAGAACAGAAAAGTCGGAACAAATTACAAATCACCTAAATATCACAATATTTCCTGAGATGATGCTTTTGAGCTTCTAGCTTTCTGAAGTTGTCTAACTATATTTAATGTATGATACGTACTTCTGGTGTCTTTTATTAATTATAGCGAATCAAGGCTATGTACTGTACTATTTGACGAAAGCAGGATTTGGATGTAGTTTCAAGCATAATTCAGTGTAATATGCAACACCCCCAAATTTTATGATATTTCAAAATAATAGAAATGAGGAAAAAGTTACTGAAATAAACGTCCACAAATTTATGTCCAAGTCGCACACAAGCCCCGTAAATCCTTATCGGTTTCTCCCATGCTGTGGTCGCCGAGAGCTGTCGTTTCGCTCTTATTACCTTTTGTCACTTTTAGTAAAGCTATAAAGAAAACCTACAATGATGTCTGGCAGAGCGAGTCAGTACTGAGCAGGCTCACACTCGAAGATCAAGCCTGATCAGCCTGATTTCGCTGACTTCGCCGGATCGAGTATAGCTCTAAAGCGGAAAAATAAATTGCAATCCCATTCTTCGCGATAAATATTGACTCCTCTTTCTTGTACTTGAAGAAAATAACTAGACGAATTACCATGAACACCAAATTGACAAATACCATTTGCACTACGTTACGGAACTTGGCAAGGCATTTCCACTGCTCGACCTTTCCGTCGATTAATTTGTTTTCTGCCATTTGCAAGAGAGACAGCAGGAAACTGAAGCATGCAACTGCCACCATCAATCTTCCAAACCATTTTGGAATTCCATGGCTATTTTCGTTTTCGTCGAGAACTATATCAAGCATTTCAACCGTGTCAAACAGATCTATGGTTACCTGGATTGTCAGTCTGAAAGCAAGCTGTCGGTAGTGGTCACTTTCACTTAACCCCGAAGCTGTGTTCGGCAGAAACAGAAAGAGAACCGGTGTAAGGCACAAAATTACCTTTAATGTGTTGGGGCCGAGGAATTTCGTCTTATCGAGTTCGTCGCCAGCTACAGCAAATATGGTGGCAATCATGGGAATCAAGAAAACTACAAGGTAGAGTCCCCAGGTGTAAAACATTCTTAGAAGGCTTGCTTCAGTGCAGAGGCAACGGATCCAGTAGAGCAGTGCTGGAAAGCAGAGAAGACATAAAGCAGCCATGTTCCTATCTTGGTAAGTTGCTGGGTATGCGGCAAGGAATCCAGTCTGGATCATCAGAAGAGAAAAGAACATAAACCGCCCTATTGCCACCAATGGTTTAGCTTTGATACTTTCCCACAAAGACTCTCTTATTTCAGAAGCCATTGCAGAATAAAACGTATGAATCGACAGCACGGAGAGCAATGAATAGAAATGATCATTCGAAGCAAATTTTTCTTTCTTTTCATTGGCCGAGAGCCCACCACGTGACCCGCAAATAACTGCCGACAAATAATGGTCTGCTCATGTGCAATGCCGTCCTACTGTGTTTGGCTGCAAATAATATTCTGCACATGCGTAAAGGAAACCGTGCTTTTCTCCTTCTAGCGACCGATCTTGGGTGGAAATGGCAGATCGCTTCGCTTCCCGAGGATATTCATTAAAAAACAAACTCGGTGATCGAATAATAAAACAATTATTGAACTCGGTTATCGCCAAACATCCTGATTTGTCAGTGTCTCGCAGATCAATTATTTTCCTCAACCTTCGGCTTCGGCAAATAATTGATCTGCTCACCACAGACAAATCACGATATTTTGCTCAACCTCGTCCAATAATTGTTAATTGTTTGGTGCGCATAATTTCTAGAAAAAACAGCTGACAAGTCATCTTTTATGTGATGTCACTTACAGTAATAAGGGCGATCGGATTTCTAAAAATACAGCTGCTCTACTGTCAATCATTGTCAATCTAGCTCTCTCAGCTAAAAATACCACTGTGAGTGAGAGTAAAATTGTTAAAAAAAAAAATCCATAAAAAAAATAGCCTGAGTATCAGGCGTTTCTGGGCAAAAAGGGGAAAGATGGAAGGAAAAAAGGGACCCATCTAAAATCTCCTCTCCCCTAGCCCCTTAGGAAAGCCTGATACTCAGGCTAATAAAAAATAAATTTTGGACTGGCTATATCAACTGACACAAACACAATTATGTATATGACGTAGCATACCAAAAATGGTATTTTCATTGTTGAATTGCGGTTACTCTTTTTCCTTTCTCAGAAAGAAGCGTTACACTTCTTTCTCGGAAAGGTCGTTACCGACCCAAATTACATTGGCAAGATAATGGCTTCATTTCTTGTTTGGCTGGGACGATTCGCCTTTTTTGTTTTAATGGGAATACAATCTTTTTCGCTTGCTTCATATCCAGCGACATACGAAGATAAAGATGGCTTTTACGCGTTAGTACTTCTCTACCTTCTCCCTCTTGGACTGTGGCTTTTTATCATGTGCAAAGACGACAACCTTCAATGGCTGTTTGTTGTTTGGTTGCTGTATACGATTGTCTTCGTGATCTTTATTGGAGTTATTTTTGGAGGGGATGAACCACTTGAGAACAAACTTAAAAGGGAGGAATTTTTTGGTCCAAATGTCTTGAAGATGACCCTATGCCTATCTCCCGTTCTACTGTTGCTGCTTTTGAGCACAGGTACAGATTCGATGTCTTACATAGAGCTGACTGGGATGCTCTCCCTTCGAATTGCCCTGGATCTGTTCGATGCAGTGGAAATGTTGGAAGTAATTCTTGAAGAAAACGAACTAAGCCATGAAATTCCAAGATCGTTTGAAGAAGGCATAATTGTTGTTGTATGTTTCAGCTTCTTGTTGTCGACGCTGCAGCTGATGGAGATAAAGCTGGATGGCGGCGATTGGAAACCTCGAAAGTGTACATCGGTATCGCGAAAAACTCTTCAAATTCTCTTTGTAAATGGTGTATTTCTGGTATTGCGTTTAATACTTTTCAGAAAGTACGGCAAAGATGCATCAATTTTCATCGCTAAAAATGGTATCATAATTTTCCTCAGCCTTTTTGAGATATGTTCCACATGCAAGTGCTGTGGATGTGAAGACTATTAGTGAACGATGCGTAACCTCGGACAGTTTTTCTTAGTCATTTATCAGCAAAACCACTTAATTTTCGAGACCTGAATGCTTTCGATTCAGTAATTGTATGTGATTATCAGTTAATGGAGTAGTAAATGAAAAACAAATGTTGCAAATTATAAAATATTATAGCAGTGGACAGTAAAGTGTTTATCACCCGCCTCCGTCAATAGAAGGACTAATAGTAAAAAAAAAATTAAAGGACTTCTCTTGTTCTAAAAATGACAAAAATACTCAGTTTCCTGAAAATAGCATGATTTGTTTATGATCAGTTGCCTAAAAAATTAAATAAGTTACAGCACTTGTGAAATCTCTCAACTGTAGGTTTCCGTTACCTTTCTCGGAAAGAGAGAATTACGAGATCAAGTAATTCTTGGAAATTCCAACCGTCAGACGAATTCGTCGCTGTCACATTTTGTAAAGGCCAGTTTGATATTTACAATATCGCGGATGTGGGAGAATAAAATCGGGAAATTCCCATAGGGATATATTCAATTCTGAGGGCAAAGTCCCTTGCCCCGTTTACACAAGAGATGAAGTTTTGCTTTCTTATTGGCTAATCACGAGGTTATATAGTAACACTTCATCCAGTTAGCAGGCTTTTGACAGACACAACGGCCTCATTTCTTGTATGCGGTGGACGTGCATTGTTTTTTGCTTTGTTGGTCACTCAGAACTTTATGCTGGCGGCTTATCCAGCTACCTATAAAGACGACTCCACTTGGTATACTGTTCATGCCATGGCTTCTTCACAGGTTCTATCAGTCACCATCTGGCTCCTCCTCGTGCTGTCTAGTGTGGCAAAACTTCAACGGTTGTTTTATATCTATATCTATATCTGGGGCCTTTACATCCTCGGTCTAGCTATCAGCATTGCCATCGTTTTTGGCTTCGTTGGAGACATCCTCGACTAAAAATGGTTCCTTCTGCCAGATATTTTAAAGACTGTACTATACTCTGTATAACCCCCCTACTTCTCCTGTTATTGTTGAACACCGCGAAAGATGGCAACAAATATAAAGAAGCTGGTATCCTAGTTGTGTTTTTACATGACTGTAGATCTTTTTGATAGCGTTGAAATGCTAGACATCGTTTTGGATGAAAAAGAGCACAACTATGGCATCCCGAAAGGATTTGGAGCAGGAATGATCACCTTGGATTGCATCAGTTTACTGCTCTCTCCATGGCAAATGGCGGAAAACAATCTCAAGGAAGAAAAACCCAGAAAATGTACTGAAATATTACGAAACATTGCCGAAATAGCTTTTGACGTTGTGTTCCTGGCCATCCGCCTTGTGATTGTATTTAAATACAAGAAGGACGAGTCTATCTCCATCGCCAAGAACTGCATCGGAATAATCCTCGCCTCATTCGAGGTCCACGATCTCCTTAAAAAGGGATCATGGTCTGATTAGATGAATGTAAAACTGTGAAAGGTTTCCTGCAAGTCTATCTTACTCTCAGGTTTTGTAAAAAATATATAGTTGTTCCTAACGAAGCGAATGATTAGTCGATGTAGTCATATAAAGAATGTGCGTGTAATCCATTTTGTGTGAATTAAGGAACCTTTTTTTTAACTTTTGACTATTTGACAAATGTTTCAAAGTCTGGTAGATGTTTATAGCTACTTTGATTATGGAACTTTTAATTTATTAGTCTACAATATAAACAATGAAAAACTGAATGAAATGTATTATATTAAATAAATCATGTCTTATGAATTTGGCAATGTTTACGTTTTACGTACTGCAGTGTCATTAGAGTCAAATACGAATAATAAATGCTGTAAAAAAGGAAACTGCTTTGCATTTTACTTCTGTACCTTTGCAATTATACCCTTTGAGGGAATAAATTAAGGTTAGATACATTATGCTCGCCAATTTGAGCATTATGCTTTTGAGCGTCACCCTCAAAGCAACAGCACTACGCCTAAAATTATGCTCTTAAAATAGCATTATTCTCGGCTGATCTTGGCTGTATCAGTTGATGCCCTTTTCCATCCCTGCAGACATGAATACAACGTTTATTGCATCAGCTTCAAATTTCGATGACTGGCAGCCATGCATGACGGATAAACAACTGGCCAGTCTTAGTAGCCTAACAAAATGACGCAATGGTGCAACAAGACATTGAAAGTAGCAATCAAGCTTTTAAATATGTTAATCCATACTAAAAGCACTTGGAAGTAAAAATTTCTCAGCACCGTTATGGATATATATATATATATTTATTATATGGAGGAGAGTGTTTTACTGGGAACTATACCACTCGTAGATTCCATACGCCACTTCATCCGGGACCCGAGTGGCGTATTTTCCGTATGTCACCATTGTGAGTGTTGTATCGTTCAATGACGTCACGATTCCCGCCTTTTGCTTTTGTTGAATTGGTTTCTCCATATAATAAAAAGAACATTACACGTTGGCTCGAAGATATGAATTTTATGTTCTCGTGGCAAGAACAATATCTCACTCGTTCGCTTCGCTCACTCGTGAGAAATTGTTCTTGCCACTCGAACATAAAATTCATATCTTCTCGCCACCGTGTAATATCCTCTATATATATTTCTCATTCTCATTCTCTTTATGCTAAAAAAAAATGGCCATTATGTTGGCATCATGCTCGATGCTCCGACTATAGCATTATACCAAAAATTATGCCGGCATATTATTGTATCTAACACCAGAGTGAATATGTCACCGATTTCGTTTCAACATAATGACTTTAACTTGCTTGCGCCATATCCAGCCGAATGCAAAGATGAACTTCGTTGGTATGCTTTGGTCTGTTCGTACGCCCCAGCATTCATACTGTGGCTGTTCCACAAGACACTCCTTCGACGGCTTGTCTACGTATGGATATGTGTTTTACGGATTGGTACCCAACATTACCGGTACATGGTTTTGTCGGAGACAGCCTCGACAAAAACAGGTTCTTGGGTCCCATAACCTTAAAGACTGCCCTTTGCATTACACCGACCATTCTACTGCTTTTGGTAAACAACGCAAGGGATTCAAATGAAAACAAAGAAACTGTCTCCAAGTTGTCTTTTCGAATGTTGACATGATAGACATCGTTCTGGACCAAAAGGAACACGGCTATGGAATTTCCAAAGAATTTGGTAAATCCATGATCGTATTCGCCTGCTTGAGTTTGCTGCTCTGACCATGGCAAATGGCAGAACACAATATTGAAAAAGGAAGACGGAAAAATCTTACAGCGATTCTACGAAACATTTTTGAAATGACTGGTGTAAATCTTGCGTTCTTGATCATTCACTTGGTGATCACGTTCAAGTACAACAAGGACGAGTCCATTTTTGTTGCTAAGAATGCCATCACGATCGTCCTATCCGTGAAGGAAATCTTTGATCTCCACCGTGCCCGTGCAAAGACTGGCCTACGCACACAAGCAGCCTCAGAATAGCACGATGTTGAACTAAGAATATAGTGTTGTGCAGGCTGTTAAACATCGATACTTTGCTTAATATGACATAATTTACGAGCAGTAAACGGGGATAAGTAAGCGCGCTAGAATCTTTAGTCATTGTGATCTCAGATAAATGTCACGGTAACCGAAAAGGAGACGTTTGTAGTATTCAGTGAAGTGTGAGGATGAGTGTAATCAGGGAGATGGGATTGACAGATGAATTGACTGTGGCATCAACAGTACATTCAACTTGATACTTTTTTTAGCTTTTTTTAACAAATCAACAACAAGAGTAAAAACATAAGAGCCATTTTACTTCATTGTTCAACACTACCGGTACAAAACATTAATTTTATAATTACCTCCAGTTTGTTTTCCATCTTCAATTCGACTCAAAGGTAAATTTGAAGTTTTTAGTCACCTGCTGAGTCAGGCTAGATGATTTTTTTTTCACGGTTCAACTTTAAATTATTCGTATTTGGTGTTCTCAATGTCCTCTTAAGCATTTTCAAAGATACTATCCTAGTTCCTGAAGGTGGTTCGAACCTATGACGCTAAAACTGTTGAGAGTTTTTCGTAGATGCTATATTTTGCTTTGTCCGTTAAGATCGGTTTCGAAAAGAGTAAAGAACAGGAATAGCTATACTGTACCAGCTAGAATTGTCTGTATTTTGCGAGATAAGAGGCAAGCAAAAAGCACTGACTTACTGTAAAGGCGAAGAATATAAATCGCCCTATTGACACCAATGGTTTGGCTTTGATTGTGGCCCACGAAAATCCTATTCTGATTTCAGAAGCCTTTTGCAGATTACAACTTCTTAAACGCCAGCGCAAAGAACAATACATAGAAAACGCATATGCGCATGATTCTAGAAGAAGACAACTGACAAGTCATCTTTCTGAGAAACGATGTTATGTAACTTCACTAGATTTTGAAACCACGACTGTTTTCTCACAATCATTGTCAATCTAGCTCTCGCAACTATCCATACCACAATGAATCAATAAAAGTGTTGCAAGAAAGGGAAAATGTTAGATTTTAGAAAGCATCACAGCAAAACATACATATGGCGTGACATTCCAAGAATGATAATTACATTGTCTAACTCTGATTACTCGCTTCTTTTTTTCTCGGAAAGATGCGTTGCACTCCTTTCTACGAAGAGTCGCCACGGTCACAAATTGCATTGGCAAAATAATGGCTTCATTTCTTGTTTTCCTGGGACGATCCGCCTTTTTTATTTTACTTGGTATACAGTCTGGTTCGCTTGCTTCATACCCATTTACATGATACTTCTCTACTTTATACCTCTTGGACTGTGTTTGTTTTATTTTGTGTAAAGACAACAACCTTCAATGGCTATTGGTTTGGTTACGGTACACGATCGCATTTACAAACGCCACGTTTTTTACCTGCAATCCCCTTTTTGTCTCTTGTAAATATATTAGCGTACATGGGATTTTATCTCAGTAAAATATTTGACATGTAGCTTTTAAAGTAATCATTTCCTGCGAAAGTAAGTTAAATTATACATATTTGTCTTCCTTCGATTTGCGGATGTCACGAATTTCAAGACTGGAAAGAACGATTGCAAGAATGTTCTTGGCGATGAAGATGGTCTCATCCTTTCTGTAGAGAATTACGATCGCCAGGCGAATTCCCAAGAAGACAATATGACGCAAAATGTTTCAACGATGTTTCGGGCCATTGCTGTGCGCTTTTTCGTCTTCTTTTCATCCAGATTAATCTCTAACATTGACCAGGGTGACAGGAATAAACTGATACAGGCAACAGTGATCATTGCTATGCCAAATTCGTCAGAGATACAGAATTTCTGTTCGTGGTCTTCCAGACCGATGTCTATCATTTCCACCGCATCCAAGAGATCCACCGCCAACTGCACACACAACTTGGATAATGCGTCTCTGTAGTCATCTGCGTCGCTTGCTGTGTTCAATAACAACACCAATAGCAGCGGTGTCAAGCAGAGAGCTGCTTTAAGAACGATAGGATCCAGACGTTTGTTTTCAAGGCCATCTCCAGCCTCGGACGACGCATTCGTTCCATTGGATGCTGCACGCGTCGCGTTAGCAGTCTTGTTGAAAATTGTTCCATTTCCAGTAACCCCAAATAAGATTCCAGCCCCGGACGACGCATTCGTCCCTTTGGGTGCTGCACGCGTCGCGTTAGGAGAAGTCTTGTTGAAAATTGTTCCATTTCCAGTAATCCCAAATACGATTCCAGTCTCGGACGACGCATTCGTTCCATTGGGTGCTGCAGACTTTGCGCCATTGGAATTGTTGAAAATTAGGCCGTTTCCGGCAACCCCAAATACGATGCCAATATTGGGAATCAAGCCGACGACTACGTAAAGTGCCCACACACAAAACGACAAGCGAACGTTTGCTGCATCCCCGAACACAAGGATGAGCCACAGTATGATTGATGGAGTGTAGAAAAAGGCCGCTGCGTACCAAACAGGATCATTTGAGTATCTTGCAGGATAAGAGGCAAGCAAAAAGCATTGGGTAAGCGTAAGGACAAGGAATAAAACACGCACCCCATGTAAAACGACGGAAGCCATTACTTTCGACTCTTTCGCTGACGAAGCACAAACGTTTATTCGCGAGATGCACTTAACGAATACGAAAACGCCAAATGACGTCATGTTATTCAGATTAGGTTTCTTTCCCAAGAGGATAATTTAATGATTCGATGTTTCATAAAAACAAGTTGGGGTTTTCCCCTTCTTTTTAAGTCACTGTCATAACAGCGACTCACAAAACTGACCTTTATCCCTTACGAGTAAACGTTTGCGTACAGGTTGGAGCTTTGGGCATCTGCTAACTTTAAAACTGAACATTCTGACACCCATCAAATCCAAATTATGAAAAATTGATACAATCGAAGCAAACTGTGACATAGAAGAAAATCTAGTATTTTCTAGTCTTCTTCTTATTTTCTCGGAAGCCATACGCTCTTCTCACGTATGGTAATATGCCCGTCTAACCTCGTTTTTGAGTAAAAAATCCTTTGAAATGCTAATCAGACGACGTTTTCATATTTGAATTTCAAAAGAATTTTTACCTGTAAACGAGGTTAGACGGGCATATTACCATATGTGAGAAGAGCGAATTGCAGAAACCGAAGACTAAAACCGAGCACTAACACAGACAATACTAAACAGAAAACGTCATGTGAGCATGGTTCAAGAAAGTTGTCTTTCCGGAAGACGATAATCAGCGAAGGGGACTCTATTTTGAAGGAAATCCTGATCCGTCCAACAGTAGCATATACTTACCAGCTGAGCGTCGACAAATGGTATTTTCTCATGGTATTGTATTGGTAAATCGCCTTATTATGATTACTCAAGTTAACAAGTAATTCGACATTTTGCAGCGGGTCTCCGACATAGATTCCAACTCAGGATGGACACTGCGTCGATCGTCGATCACTTTACCATAATCTTTCATTAATCGATAGGAACTCGATAACAGTTTATATGAACCACATAAAGCATTTGGTTGGAGGAATGGAAGTTGGCAAATGCGCTTCAACCCCCCTCCCTCCAGCCCACACGCCCACACGCGCATGAACTTGAAATTTGGGAATTGTAATTCGTTTACATGAGACATAAAGGAGCCATTTGACGTTACATTCACATGAGCATTTTTCTCCTTGTGAATTTTGCTCCGCTGAAATTAAGATCGGCGTCTGAATCAGTTCAACCAATCTAAGTAGTTTGGGTCGGCCTTAATTCGAATTAGGTTCGGCTCATGAAAAGTTCGGCGTCTGAACCGGGCCTAAGGTAATTTTCCATATAATGAATTATTTAATCATTCAATTTGTCCAGAAACAATATGAGGGAAATGATACAAAAATATCATAAGCCTTATTCTTTGTTGGCTGATCCTGCAAGATGAACCGCCTTTAGTTTTTTCCAAAGTAATTTGCATATCATGTTATTGTTTAGGAGATTACAATCTGGAGTCAAACACATAGAAATATAGGAAAACTAAATAATCGAGAGAAGCAGTCACATGGAAGAGATTGTGATGTCTTTTAAAAACGTTTTTAGGGAAAAATGTGATGAACATTACTAAATAACAAGATTTTGAAGGGATATATACGTATACTACATCTAAAGTGAGATATTGGCATTTTGTCAAAGAACAGGAAAGTCAGAACAAATCATAAATCACCTGAATATCACAACACTGTTTGAGATGATGCTCTTGAGTTTCTAGCTTCCTAAACATGCCTTACTATGTTTAATAGTACAATACCTCTCTCCCTCTCTCTCTCTCTAGTTTTTATTACAGCACAATCCTGCTAACTCGAACTCTGAGAGGAAACGAAAAACAGTTCGAGTTAGTGGGCGTTCGATTTATCGGGGTCGATTGAATACTCCATTTGCCATGTCAATAATTGATAGCTACTTATTTTTCGGCACTTCAGTGTATGGTACAGGGCAAATTCAACATATTTCATCTGAAACGGTAACATGATTATGCATTTTATGATAAAACGTGATCAGTTTGTTGCACCAATTAAGACAAATTAGCTTTGCTGCTAGTTTTAGTAATTTTACCGATTATACAACAAGGAGAACTAACGGGGATGGCATCCGAGAGGTGTTACAAGAACCAGAATCCTAGTTATCGGAGTAAATTTCATTTAAATTTTGATCAAGGGAAATAAAATTTTAGTTCGAGTTAGTGAGTTATTCGAGTTATCCGAGTTCGAGTTATCCGAGTAAAATAACTGAAAGGTACCGTGAAATACAGGGGAAATGGGACTTAGTTCGAGTTAGCGGGGAGTTCGAGTTATCGTCGCAGGTTCCATTGTATTTATAGCCCCTGCTATGTACTTTGTGACCAGAGCAGAGTTAAGACGTAGTTTCAAACATAACTGAATTCAGTGCAATATGCAACAGCGAAAACTTTTGCAACGTTACTATGAATTATAAAAGAAATGCGGAACAGTACTGATATAGACGTCCAAAAATTTATGTTAGCACTCACTTGTGGAAGTCACGTTCTGTTTCCCTCATGAACATGCACGTTTCTCACTTAATACCTTCTGGCACTGTTATTTAAGAAAAGCTAGAAAACAAAATTTCGAACATGTCTCAAGTCAGTAACAGGTTCACGATCGAAGATCAAGCTTCATCAGCCTGCCGATTTCGCTGATTTCGGCAAATCGAGTATATCTCCAACGCGGAAAAGTAGATAGCGATCCCATTCTTCGCGATAAAGATTGACTCCTCTTTCTTGTACTTGAAAAAGATATCCAGACGAATTACCATAAACACGAAATTGACACATGCCATTTGCACCAAGTTACGGATAATGGCAAGGCATTTGCGCTGCTCGACTATTCCTTTGTCGAGTTTGTTTTCTGCCATTTGTAAGAGAGACAACAGGAAGCTGAAGCATGCAAGTGCCACCATGAGTCTTCCAAACCATTTTGGAATTCCATGGCTGTTTTCGTTCTCGTTGAGGACGATATCAAGCATTTCAACAGCATCAAAGAGATCTATGGTTACCTGGATGGTCAGTCTGAAAGCAAGCTGTCGGTAGTCGTCACTTTCACTTAATCCCGAAGCTGTGTTCGGCAGAAATAGAAAGAGAACCGGTGTAAGGCACAAGACTACCTTTAAGGCGTTGGGGCCGAGGAATTTCGTCTTATCGAGGTCGTCGCCAGCTACAGCAAATATGGTGGCAATCATGGGAATCAAGAAAACTACAAGGTAAAGTCCCCAGGTGTAAAACATTCTTAGAAGGCTTGCTTCAGTGCAAAGGCAGTAGATCCAGTAGACCAGAACTGGAATGCACAGAAGAAATAACGCAGCAGTGTCTCTATCTTGATAAGTTGCTGGGTATGCCGCAAGGAATCCACTCTGGATCATCAGAAGAGAGAAGAATATAGACCTTCCTATTGCCACCAATGGTTTGGCTTTGATTTTGGCCCACAAAAACTTTATCATTTCAGAAGCCATTGCAGAAGACAACGTATGAAGCGACAGCAGAGAGAGCAATCAATAGAAATTGTTTGGTACGCATGACTTCTAGAAAAAACAACTGACAAGTCATCTGTTATGTGACGACAGTTAAAGTAATAAAAGCGATCGGGATTTCTACAAAAACAACCTGTCTGCTGTCAATCATTGTCAATCTAGCTCTCTAAGCTAACCGTACCACTGTGAGTGAGAGTAAACTTCTTACAAAAAAAAATCTGTAAAAAACTAATTTTGGACTGTCTATATTAAATGACTCAAACACAATTATGCATACGACTTAGCATACCAAAAATGGTATTTTCATTGTTGAATTCCGGTTACTCTTTTTCCTTTCTCAGAAAGACGCGTTACACTCCTTTCTCGGAAAGGTCGTTACCGACACAAACTACATTGGCAAGATAATGGCTTCATTTCTTGTTTGCCTGGGACGATTCGCCTTTTTTATTTTAATGGGAATACAATCTTTTTCACTTGCTTCATATCCAGCGACATACGAAGATAAAGATGGCTTTTACGCGTTAGTACTTTTCTACCTTCTCCCTCTTGGACTGTGGCTTTTTATCATGTGCAAAGACGACAACCTTCAATGGCTATTTGTTGTTTGGTTGCTGTACACGATTGTCTTCGTGATCTTTATTGGAGTTATTTTTGGAGGGGATGAACCACTTGAGAACAAACTAAAAAACTTTAAGGAGGAATTTCTTGGTCCAAATGTGTTGAAGATGACCCTATGCCTGTCTCCCGTTCTACTGTTGTTGCTTTTGAGCACAGGTACAGATTCGATGTCTTACATAGAGCTGACTGGGATGCTCTCCCTTCGAATTGCACTGGATCTGTTCGATGGAGTGGAAATGTTGGAAGTAATTCTCGACGAAAACGAACTAAGCCATGATATTCCAAGAAAGTTTGAAAAAGGCATACGTAATTGGAGTTGTCTGTTTCAGCTTCTTGTTGTCGACGCTGCAGCTGTTGGAGATAAAGCTGGATTATGGTGACTGGAAACCTCGGAAGTGGACATGAGTATCGATGATCACGAAAAACTCTTCAGATTCATTTCGTTAACTGTGTGTTTCTGGGGCATCGTTTGACAATCTACCTAAAGTTTGGCAAGGACGCATCCATTTTCATCGCTAAAAATGGTATAATAACAATTCTGAGTCTATTTGAGATATGTTCCACGTTCCAAGTGTGTGGATGTCACGACTACTAGTAGTCAGTCTAAAGAAAGACAGTACTTCTTTATCTTCAGTAGCAATCAGTTTGGAAGTAACTTAACTATCATACTGCTAAGCACCTCTTGAGTTTGGAGTTGGTTTGTTGACCTGAGTCACGAGGTCGACGTGCGCTTTAATATTGAATTCCGACCGTTTTATCATTTTGTAAGTCGTTTTGCCGTTTGCGACCAAACTGTTTTCAATTTGTTGAAAGGACCCAAAGAAGGCCCCAAACGCCTCTGCTAGTCACGCTAGTCACTCATATGCAACATATTCTGATGCCTATTTTTAGTATCAATAGTGCAATAAACGCATTCGTGGAGACAAGTTTTAGGTAAAGAAAAAGCTTCAATGAGTACCGGTAGGTTTTAGAAGAAACAGTTTATTTATACTGAAAATATAATAATTTGAAAGGATCAATTTTTTTGAAAATTAGATAAGCTTATAATAGTTACTGTGAATTCAGTCAGCCGTAAATTTCCGGCATCTTTCTCGGAAAGAGACCTTTTAAAGCCCAACGATTTCTCGGAAATTCTAAGCCATCAGAAGAATTCGTCGCTGTCAAATAAGTTGAAGAAATGACTGACATCTGGACTGTCATATAATTTTTAGCTTGTTTGCAAAAAGCTGGGAATTTCCCTGGTGTAAAGGGAAAAGTCCCATTGCCTCGCTCAGAATAAGAGTTGATGTGGTGTTTTCTTATTGGCTGGTCATTTTGCAATTGCCTTATTAAAATTCATATCGATGACTTTTTTCTTCAGTAGCAGGCTTTTTACCGAAGAGATGGCCTCGTTTCTTGTGTTGGGTGGACGTGTATTATTTCTTTTTTTAATAATCACTCAAAGTTTGATGCTTGCTGCTTATCCAGCAACATATAAAGACGACTCTAATTGGTATGCTGTTGCTAATTCACAAGCTCCCTCAGTTATCATCTGGCTCAGCCTCGTGCTGTTCAGTGGGGCAAAACTTCAACGATTGTTTTATGTCTGGGGTTTCTACATCATCGGCCTAGTTATAAGCATTGCCATCGTGTTTGGCTTCGTTGGAGACGTCCTTGACAACAAACGGTTCCTTGGACCAAATGTTTTGAAGACTGTACTCTGCATCACTCCTCTTCTTCTCCTGTTGTTGTTAAACACTGCCAAAGATGGAAGCAATTACAAAGAAGTGCTGTCCAAGTTGTGTTTTTACGTGACGGTTGACCTCTTCGACAGCGTTGAGATGCTAGACATCGTTCTGGACGAAAAGGAGCACAACTATGGGATTCCGAAAGAATTTGGAGATGGCATGATCGCCTTGGCTTGCCTAAGTTTGCTGCTCTCTCCCTGGCAAATGGCGGAAAATAATCTGAAGAAAGAAAAACCCAAGAAACGTACGGCAGTACTACGAAACATTTTTGAAATAGTTATCGACCTTGTATTCTTAATTGTCCGCCTTGTGATTGTATTCAAATACAAGAAGGACGAGTCTATCTTTATCGCCAAGAATGGTATCGGAATAATTCTCTCCATATTCGAGATCCGCGACCTGCTGAGCTGACAGTATAAGACTATAATTATGCGTTTTCTTAAAGGGCTACATAGTTTTTCATTTTGTAAAATATATATCTTTTTATATATAACAAGAGAGAATAAAATTCTCTCTTGTATATAACTACAGTTGAGTTCCACACTGCTAAACCCAGGATGGTGCTCAGCAATTATGGAGCGGGAACAAAGCTTTTCTACTCAATTTTGTTTCATATGGACTTTAATACAGAACTGTTTCGTAGGCCAACAAAGCGTTGACCCACTCATCGGCTAAATTCCATATACACTGAAGTATCGTTAGAGCTTAAATATATATATACATCAGCAACATGATCTAGCCGTTACAATATTCGAACGTAAAAAGACAACATATGTATGTAAACTTATGATTCGTACTTAAGGATGCGATTGAATTTAAGGAGGAACTTCCGCTTGTGCCTACAAGTTGATGTAAGTTCGTTACGCTTATTAAGTGTTGCCATGTCCGGTTTAAATAGAATATAGAATTTCTCTGACCTGTACTACACAGGTTAAATAATAGGAAAGAACCATAAACAAAGAACTAAGCAAACACATATGGAAGCTAAAAGATCAAAAGAAAGACTTGACGATCTCCTGGAAAATTCTGACCAAGGCGAAATCTTATACCCGAATCTTACCAAACGATGTAACCTGTTGATGTTGATTATAAAAGTAAACGATTAAAGATTGAAATCAATGTCTGAAACAGTGTGACATATTATATTTCAGCATCCATTGCACCGGATATTCAGCGTTCACTTTAGGGGGTCTTAGACAGGTAGAAAAGGAGAATCTGCTCTAAGATCTTGGATTCCAAACTATTTATTAAATAACTAAAGAGAGTACGCGAGTTCTGATTGGTTATAAACCTATAGTTTAATGTGCCGGTAAACTCATAGTGTTACTTAAAGTTATTTCATAAAAGCAATAGACCACACTTTCTATGGGTATCCCAACATCCCGCGTAGGTTATCACGCCGGTAAACTCAAAGAAAGTGTAGTCTATTGCTTAAATAAACAATTCTACCAGCAAAGGCACAGAAACAGTAATGATCACCGAGCTTGCAGATCGACACAGACACCTCCCTAAAATGGTCCCGCTGCTAGCCTTGATTAATTATCCTCTCTATAAGGCGGGATTCTTTGATAAACAGGCACTCAGTGTCAATCCTCTAACGACGTTAGTTTCATGTGCAACAGAATTTACCAGCACGTGATAAGTTTTTGGTTGCTTAGTGACCGTACAGAGCAGAGTCCAATTTTTAAGTCGTGAACGGAAACGGAGACTGCCGCTAGTTGGGAAAGATCCAGAGAAGCCAACATATTAGCACACTACAAATATTGATTCCTTTTTGCGAAAGCCCTAGACTAGCCTAGCTTACCAGGAGCTGTGCTTGAGATTTTGCTCGGCTTCGGACGATCAAGCGTCAAAGCGGACACGCAAATTATATAATTTGTCGAGGTCGTCTCAAAATCAAGGCATGGCTTCTTGTCTAGTACGCTTTGGAAGATTTGCTTTTTTCGTTCTTCTTGGCCTTCAAGCCTATTCGCTTGCTTCGTATCCAGCGAAGTACAAAGAGAACTACGGTTACTATGGGTTGACAGCCGTTTTTCTTCCAGCATTCGTCCTGCGGCTTTGCATTATGATCTCGAATAAACACCTTCAATGGTTATTTGTTGTTTGGCTGCTGTATGTCATTGGATTTGTGATCCTCATAGGATTCATTTTTGGGGGAACTGCGCCAGTAGAAGACAGATTTAAGTGGACTACCAAAAGCTCAGGCGACGTGAACAACCTAACCAACTGTAACGAGTCAACAAACGTAACCAACGCAACCAACTCAACTACATCTCTAAGTCACTCAACAAATTTAACCTTCTCGACGGAACAAAAACAAATGGAGTTTTTTGGTCCAAATGTCCTAAAGATGACCCTTTGTCTCACTCCGATTCTTTTGCTACTTCTTCTAAGCACAGGGGTGGACTCCATTCGCTACAGAGAACTGATGTGGATGTTGTCTCTACGCATTGCACTCGACCTGTTCGATGGCATCGAAATGCTGGAGGTTATCCTGGATGAAAATGAGCTCAGTCGCGACGTTCCAAGGTCGTATGAAAATGCAATAATCGCTTTTGTCTGCTTGGCCTTTCTGTTTTCGCCGATGCAGCTTATAGAAGTCGAACTGGGGGATATGCGTCCCGGAGGTTGGGAACTTGACAAGTGCACAACGACCTTACGAATAGCTCTTCAGATTCTCTGCGTCAACGGTGTTCTTCTGGGGCTTCGGCTTGGACTCTTCTTTGGGTATGGCAAGGATGCGTCTATTTTCATTTCTAAAAATTGTATCGTTATTACTTTGAGTCTTTTTGAGATATGTTCTCTCTACGAACGCTGTGGCTGTGAAGATGAATCGCCATTCTGGTAGAACATATCCAGCATTTTTTATCATTTTTTTAAAATCTTAATTGTATTTAGCCGAATAAGAAGCGCCCTGAGTGACTATCACAACAGAAATTCTACATTGGCCCACTCCAGAGATACTTGAAGAAATGACGTTTGGTCTTTAAGTCGAAACTGTTAAACTATTCTTACTAATACTTTTTTCAAAATGTACGTAAATGCAATCCGCTGGCCAGTAAGAAAACCGGCCACGTTAGGTTAGGTTACAAAATCAGTGTTGCGTCATCTTTTGCAATTTTAAAGCCAGGAGAAGGGCTCTTACCTTGGTGGATTATTTCGCAGCAGTATTATACAGTTAAAACCGAACCAGCTACAATTTAATGAACCACAGGCGTCCGAAACTCAGGGCCTGTTTACATGGAGGTGGGGGACCCCAGATGGGTGGGGTAACTTGCTTTGGTGGGGAAACCCGCCTGTCCATATAATCTCTCATTTTAATTTGATCACGTTTACATGATAGGAGAGGTGACCCGCCAAATGTTACCTCACCTAACTAGGGTCCAACACCTCCATGTAAACAGGCCCTCAATATGCGAGCACATGTTTCATTCATACGCAGCGTTTTATACGGTTTATATGGGGAAAATAAGCTAAGTAAAAAAAAATCTCATTATCAAAGCTTGTCGTGTAGCAAAGAATTAAAATAAATTTACTTTTGCTGTTTTTGTGTCCCTGTGTCGTTTTGAAGCTTTTAAGGCTAGTTTTGCTATCCTGAATATTAACCTTGATCTGCTTCATGATAATGATTATGAAAAAATAATAAAATGTATAAGTAAATAAGTTGTGTCTAATGAATTTTGCCAATGTTTACGTTTAAAGTATAGCAGTATAGAATCGAATACTAATAATAAACGCTTCTTATGAACCAAATTTCTTTGCATTTTGCTTCTGCGCCGTCGCAGTTACTGTTGTTGATTTCCGTTTCCACATAATTGAATTTTTCGACAAAAAAATTCAGAGCAAAAAGAAATTGGGTATGCTCAGCGAAACGGCTCATCACGCAGGTACTTTTGATGATATGAAAAGAAATATGGAAAGTCGTCTATTAGAGACGTCTATTTTAATTTTGGGGAATCCCCTTATATCTTTCTTAGAAACCTGCATTCCTTGCAGTGCGTTTCTCAGATTAGTGCTACTAATTAACCTATTCCTATCGTATACTTTCAACCTGCTTTTACAGCAGCCTGTCGATCAGTTTAATAGCACATTATGAAATTGGTCCAAAAGTTCAAGCAGGGCGACATTTTTCCAGTAGTTTCTTTGAGAAAGCTGCATAATCTATTTAAACAAACAATTTTTATCCCCGTGACCCATGCTCACTGAGCGGAAAAACCGTTGTGTTCTGCAATTGGCTAAAAGTATTCAGGGGTTTCTAGAAGCTTTATTAATACTGCAGTTGACGGGGAAGAATTTCATTGCAGAGTGTTTTGTTTCTGGAGGCATGGGTTTGCTTCCTCTGCGCTTGGGACGTGCAGTGCTTCTTGCTCTGATGTTGATTCAAGGCTTTTTGCTTGCGGCATATCCAGCCGAATATAAAGATGAACCTCGTTGGTATGCTTTGGTCGGTTCGTACGCCCCTTCAATCATAGTACCATTACACAGAATGGCCGATGTGTTTCGATGTGGCTGTTCAACAAGGCATTTCTTCGACGGCTTGTCTACGTATGGATTTTGTACGTGTGTTGCGGATTGGTACCTTGCATTGCCATCGTGCTAGGTTTTGTCGGAGAAAGGCTCGACAATAACAAGTTCTTAGGTCCTATAACCTTAAAAACTGCCCTATGTCTTACACCACCCATTCTGCTGCTTTTGGTGAACACCGCAAGCGATTCAAATGAAAACAGAGAAACGGTAAATCTTGCGTTCTTGATCATTCGCTTGGTGATCGTGTGCAAGTACAACCAGGACGAGTCCATTTTTGTTGCTAAGAATGTCATCACGATTATCCTATCCGTAAAGGAAATCTTTGATCTCCACCGTCCCGTGCAAAGACTAGACCCCGCACACCAGCAACCTCAGAATAGCACGATGTTGAGCTAAGAATATAGTATTGTGCAGGCTACTAAACATCGATGCTTTGCTTAATATGAAATAATTTACTAGCAGTAAACGGGGATAAGTAAGTGCGCTAGAATCTTTAGTCATTGTATTCTGCAGTTAAATGTAACCGAAAAGGAGAAGTTTGTAGTATTCAGTGAAGTATGGGGATGAGTATAATCAGGGCCGAGATGAGATTGACATATGAATTGACTGTAGCATCCGACTTGAACAGTACATTCAACTTAACACTTTTATAGCTTTTGTAATAAATCAACAACAAGAGTAGCGAACATAAGCTTTGTTAGTGTTGACAATGAAAGTAAAATGGTTCTTACCATGGCCAGTACAAGAAAATTTCACTAGTTGTTTTATTCCCTTAATGAAGGGAAAACGACACAACGTTCAACCCTCCAGTTCTACTCTCTAGTCTGCAATTTGCAATTTTGAATTTGCAATTTTAATCTCCTGCTAACTATTTGCCTTTATTCTGCAAACCCAACAGTCAGGCCAGATTATTTTCGCTCACGTTTCAACTTTAAATTACTCCTATTGGGTGTTCTCAATATCCTCTGAAGCATTTCCAAGAGTGCCTTCCTCCTTAAGCCATCGTTTCAAAGATCACACGACCTAAAAAATACTACGACCTTCAGAAGGAAGAAGTCTAAGGTCTATATATATATAAGTTTAGGTAGGATGCTACTAAAACGGGGAACAGGGAGCGAGGACCGAGCACAGTTAGAAGAAGATGAAAATGGGAACAAAACCTAACTTGAACCCTAACCCTATCAGGAACTTCATCTCAAATTCTCCGCTTCGTTCCCATTTTTCATTTTTCCTTTCGAAGTTCTCGTTGCCCGCTCCCCGTTTTAGTAACATCCAGTTTAGGTTGCATTCTCGTCACGTCGAAGGCAACAAGTTTCATTTCGCTTTTCATAGCACAAGAAAGGAGTAATTACGTAATTAAACGATATAGGAAGAACAATAAATCTGCCAGATGACAGCAATGTTATTATATATATATATATAGAAAAAAAAATGAAACTCTTTAGCAGGGAGCATCTTCCACATTACTACTTAATTTTGGCGCGAAATTTCAGCGATAATTTGTAATTTTACGTGTGAAATTACAAAATTGCCATGGCAACCTTCCATTCGTCTCAGTGTCAAGATGGCGACGAAGTTTTAAATGTCATGAATGAAGATGCCAGGACATAAAAATACGCTTTAGAAAACCTGAACACACGAAAGAGCACATCAAGAAGGATTCAAACAGGTATTTTGTCGAAAAATTCTGAACTTAAGCGAAATTTAAGCTCTTAACGTTCGAGAGAGTGGAGTTCTCGAATGATACGATCCGGGACTCGAAACATGTCAAAAATCCAAGATTGCTAACGTAATTCGTCACCCATGATGTTAAAAGGTAATCAAATGGTATACTCGTGAAATTAGGGAATAATTTCACTTGCGTTTTTATAAGGATTTGGACAAAACGCGTGTGAAATTATTCCCTAATTTTACCCGTCACCATTTGATTACACATACTATTAACTAATATTAAGCGCCAAACAAAGTGTTAGTAATTTAATTGATAAGTATCGGGGGAAGAAGCAGAACCATTTGATAGTTTGGGTCGGCCTTAATTCGAATTAGGTTCGGCTCATGAAAAGTTCGGCGTCTGAACCGGGCCTAAGGTAATTTTCCATATAATGAATTATTTAATCATTCAATTTGTCCTGAAACAATATGAGGGAAATGATACAAAAGTATCATAAGCCTTATTCTTTGTTGGCTGATCCTGCAAGATGAACCGCATTTAGTTTTTTCCAAAGTAATTTGCATATCATGTTAGTGTATAGGCGATTACAATCTGGAGTCAAACACATAGAAATACAGGAAAACTAAATAATCTAGAGAAGCAGTCACATGGAAGAGATTGTGATGTCTTTTTAAATGTTTTTAGCCCTGGAAAAATGTCAGGGGCACCCAACGACGGTTCCCCCCTAATTACTTTGAAAACACTTTTTAGGCTATCCAGAGTACTTTTAGATCTCTAGAAATGTATCAGGGAAATGTGATGAACATTACTAAATAACAAGAACGTATACTAAGTAAGATTAAATAATTCGTACATCTGCAGTGAGATATTGGCATTTTGTCAAAGAACAGGAAAGTCAGAACAAATCATATATCACCTGAATATGGCACGATGAAAAGTGATTGGTGCCAAACAAACACAAGTTTTCTGGCACCAATCAGAAGTCAGAACGGCGGCGACCGCTTGGAACTGGTCTGGTAAGACATTGTGCCCAGGGGCTCTTCTTGCCGTTCTTTACTTTTCTTCGTGCCATATTTTCCCGCCGGTTTAGACTTTCCCTCGCCCCCACTATCTGCCCCTGGGTCTCCGAGGATGCCTTTAACCTAAACTATCATATGTCGATTAAGAAAAGTCAAGCGATCCTGAAACACTTTATAGATCTCAAGTTTAGCGTTTGGTTTACGCTGTGCTCAGAAAACGAAATCATGTTTTATGACACTTAGAACTTTTTTCAGGTCGACTGCCGGTCAAGATTGTCAAAACACTAAATTACCGGCAGTCTACCCTGCTAGAGTTCTGCTAGCAGAGTCGCTTCGATCTTTCCTAGATAAATCGGGAAGGGGGATAGAGGAAAGAGGAAACTAGGGGAAAGAGGAAAGTGGAAAGAGGAAACAGGAAAGAGGAAAACGGAAAGAGGAAAGCGGAAAGAGGAAGTTGAAAAAGTTCTAAGTGTCACGAAACATGGTTTCGTTTTCTGAGCACAGCGTAAACCAAACACTAAACTTGAGATCTATAAAGTGTTTCAGGATCGCTTGACTTTCCTTAATCGTCATATGATAGTTTAGATTTGACGGATTTTTTCGTTTTGTCAAATTTATTGAGAATATAGGACTGCCGGTCATTTAGTGTTTTGAAAACCTTGACCGGTTACCGGCCATATAGCCACAGCGTTTTATTTTGGGTCACGCCCCCATGTTTCGCCTCCAGATTGTTAGTTATGGATGTTTCGCTGTATTGTTATTTCAGTTTTTACGTGATTCCAAGCCACATTATTAAAGAATTGTAAAAGAGTAGACTGGCTTTTGGTTGAAATCGTTGTAAAGGTCCTCATCCTCGCGTGGGCAGAGAGTGAATCTGTGTTTGTACCGATCGACTCACCTCCGCCCCCGCTACACTAGATGCCTAAAGATGCCTTACTATGTTTGATAGTACAATACCTCTCTCTCTCTCTCTCTCTAGTTTTTATTACACCACAATCCTGCTAACTCGAACTGTGAGGGGAAACGAAAAACGGTTCGAGTTAGCGGGCGTTCGATTTATCGGGGTCGATTGAATACTGCATTTGCCATGCCATTAATTGATAGTTACTGATTTTTCTTCACTTAAGTGTATGGTAAAGGGCACATTCAACATATTTCATCTGAAACGGTAACATGATTATGCAATTTATGATAAAACGTGATCAGTTTGTTGCACCAATTAAGACAAATTGCTTTGCTGCTAGTTTTAGTGCTTTTACCGATTATACAATAAGAAGAACTAACGGGGATGGCATCCGAGAGGTGTTACAAGAACCAGAATCCTAGTTATCGGAGTAAATTTCATTTATGCCGATACTCTAAAAGTTAGTTCGGGGCCGGAGCTCTCATTGAAGTCACGCTATTGTTCCGATACAGTATCACAGACAGAGAAGCCACTCGAGTGTTGGCATTATTTGGCCACATGTCTGAGTGGCAGTTTAATTGATTATAAAACAGACGCATTAGTTCACAACAATAATACTAAATACTCTATGTTATTTTCAGCAAAGGTGGGGTAAAAAATTCGCCCAATGAATGAACTAAGTGATAAACGCATAGAAGATCTCCCGACAGAGATGTAATCGCCGTGATGATGAAAGCAAGAGGGGACGAACGCGGGAATGCATGCTCCTTTATACGAACACTTCCTTAGGGCGATAGAAATGATTGGCTCTTGAAAGAGAGGTTAGATTGATGTGAGTCGGAAGGCCAACCACGTAGACCACAAAGGCATATTATATCGACATAAATTACATTATGCCCTAACATAATGTTTGGTTTTAAATTTTGATCAAGTGAAAGAAATTTTTAGTTCGCTTAGTGGGGTATTCGAGTTATCCGAGTAGAATAACTGGTTCCATTGTATTTATAGCCGCTTATATGTACTTTGTGACCAGAGCAGGGTTAAGACGTAGTTTCAAACATAAATGAATTCAGTGCATGCAATATGCAACAGCGAAAACTTTTGCAACGTCACTATAAACTATAAAAGAAACGCGGAACACAGTACTGATATAGACGTCCAAAAATTTATCTCTGCACTCACTTGTGCAAGTCACGTTCTGTTTACCCCATCAACATGTACGTTTCTTACTTAATACCTTCTGTCACTGTTATAAATTTAAGAAAAGCTAGAGAACAAAATTACGAGCATGTCTAAAGTCAGTAACAGGCTCACGATCGAAGATCAAGCTTGATCAGCCTGCCGATATCGCTGATTTCGGCAAATCGAGTATATCTCCAACGCGGAAACGTACATAGCGATCCCATTCTTCGCGATGAAGATTGACTCCTCTTTCTTGTACTTGATAAAGATATCCAGACGAATTACCGTAAACACGAAATTGACACATACGATTTGCACCAAACAAGTTACGGATAATGGCAGGGCATTTGCGCTGCTCGACTATTCCGTCGTCGAGTTTGTTTTCTGCCATTTGCAAGAGAGACACCAGGAAACTGAAGCATGCAAGTGCCACAATCAGTCTTCCAAACCATTTTGGAATTCCATGCCTGTTTTCGTTCTCGTTGAGGACGATATCAAGCATTTCAACAGCATCAAACAGGCCCCAGTTGTTCAAAAGGTGGATAACGCTATCCATCGGATAAATCACTATCCACTGGATAGCGCAATTGGTTTCCCTAACACTTATCCGTGGGATAGTGATTTATCCGTTGGATAGCGCTATTCAACTTTTGAACAACTGGGGCCAGAAAATCTATGGTTACCTGGATGGTCAGTCTGAAAGCAAGCTGTCGGTAGTCGTCACTTTCACTTAATCCCGAAGCTGTGTTCGGCAGAAATAGAAATAGAACCGGTGTAAGGCACAAAATTACCTTTAAAGTGTTGGGGCCGAGGAATTTCGTGTTATCGAGGTCGTCGCCAGCTACAGCAAATATGGTGGCAATCATGGGTATCAAGAAAACTACAAGGTAGAGTCCCCAGGTGTAAAACATTCTTAGAAGGCTTGCTTCAGTGCAGAGGCAGTAGATCCAGTAGACCAGTACCGGAAAGCAGAGAAGACATAACGTACTCTTGTTTTTATCTTGATAAGTTGCTGGGTATGCCGCAAGGAATCCACTCTGGATCATCAGAAGAGAGAAGAATATAAACCGTCCTATTGCCACCAATGGTTTGGCTTTGATTTTGGCCCACATAAAATGTATCATTTCAGAAGCCATTGCAGACTGAATACAACGTATTAAACGCCAGCAGGCATAGCAATGAATACAGAATGTCATTTGTCCTGATTTGTAGCATCAGGTGAGAGACCAAAAACGTCATAATTAACAAATAGTTGATGCGTCAGCGTGCGTATCTCGAGATATTGAGCACGCGGGAAGTTTGGACGAGAGCACGGAAGAGGCGTAAGAGTTGCACGAGGCATAGCCGAGTGTAACTCTAGCCTCTTGAGTGCTCTCCAAACTTCCCAAGTGCTCAATATCTCGACAAACGCACAGCTGCAGCATGAATGTATTTTCGTTTTCTCTTAAACATAATATATAGATTTAGCCAGGCCTAGAAGCGAGGCTCTCATTAATAAATTTATAATTTAAATCAAACAATAAACTTGTATTCCACGATTCAGTTAACTTTAGAGCACATTCATGTTACTTTTAAGAGAAAGGCTAAGTGATTTTAGAGAAAAATAAAATAATTTGCAAACAGCCCAAGATAGCCTCATATGTACAACCCCAAAATAGCAATCATCTTCGATCACATTTAAGAGTTATAATGGCTCTTGATCACCGCAGATTAATTAGGCATGGAAAAAAAAATCAGGCCGAATTTTTTGCGTTCGACAAGTTTACTTTACAAAATCTTGCTAACAAATCTGGGTGCGTGAAAACCAACTTTTTATACCATTTAAACATCACATCTGAGGTGAAACAGTTCTATGAGGGACTGTTTTTATCATACAGACCTCGGGCAGAATGCAGTATTTCACAATTTTGCAATACAGAGTGCACTCATTCAGTATTCAGGACGATCGATCGAAGCACGCGTGGGCTTTTAGCTAAACAGTTAAAAAAATTTTCAAAATCACCTAGTATATATGGCCAGCCGGTTTTCACTTTTGCAGAGCGAGCTGTGGTCGTGTTTGAATGAACATTAACAGAGTTACGTTTCAACATAATAAAGAATTTATTATGGTTATTTTTTATTTAATGGTTTTATCGATCTGTAATCTTCAAAAGCGTTTGATACGCGCGGCATTTTGAGTACCTCCTGCAAGCGATGTTCACTGAACGACTGAAAACAAACAGCACAGCGATTAAAATTACAAGAGAGACTACCAACAATCAATAAAAGAAATATGATTCGGTAAAATATATACAGAGACAACCATTTTCATTCACGAAGACAAGTATTAAAGTGTCTCTAAAAATCCTGAGTCCTCAAGCTTAAAGCTTAAGTTTAATTTGTTTTCAGCCGGCTTCCCGGTGTTTGCTTCTTTTCAAAGATGAACTCGAGGCAAGAAAATCGCACAATTCAAAGTAGACAGACTGTAAATTATAGTAGTTGCTAAAAAATATATCTACGTGTCCCAACTGTTCATCAGTAGGATGCCTAAAATGCGTGCAATTCCACGTTGGTTTCGGCGCCATTAATTCCTAAGCTCAACCAATCAGAACGCAGCATTGATAATTAAAAAGATTCTTGCCGAGATTTCCGTAGCTACCAATTGGAGAACATTTTAGGAGGGGCCACCGACCGTGTGAGCACAGTCGCGGAAAACACATATAGGTGAAGAAAATATCGCAAACAAAAACTAAGACGTTATTAAACGAACTAAACGTACACGCAACTTAAATAAATAAATAAATAATGCACGCGCCCAAAATTAAAATGCGCGCGCACACGTACCAAGATACAACTGAAATAAAAATCCAAGTAATAAATAAGCAATGTAAGGATAAG
>CALNXI010000133.1:314808-319397 GCA_942486025.1 Porites evermanni
AATACTTTACCTCAGTGGGTCGACACCTGAGCCCGCGATACGGTCAAGTGATACTGGTCAGCGGATACCCTGTTTTGACAGCTGTCAATTGATTACAATATTGATGTCCAATATGTGTGCATTGTCAATTTTCCTGAGCCCAGTTGTTCGAACGCCGGTTAGCGCTAACCCGGGGTTAAATTTTAACGTCTATTTTCGTGTCTATACAACACACCCTGCTAGCAGAGCCTTTTTTTTCACTCAAGCTGGATTTTGACACTTTAAAAATACTCTGCATAGAACTATGCTAACCCTCAAAAAAAAATTCTCATGCTTGTTCCCAAAACCTGATATAAACATGACAAGTTGCTGGGAAAACTGGAGGCAGTTGCACAAACTAGTAGGGTGTAATGGGTATGGGTAGTAAACAGCTACAAATACTACTTAGTCAAAAAACACTAGTAAGTCAGAGTACAAGTGAATTAAGTCTGACCAGTGCATTAACACGGCGAGCTGGAGTTCAGTTTGCAGCGACGAGATTCGAGCTGGGCGCTTCCTTTCCCTAAATTAAGCAACAGATCTAAAAAAATCTGTGTGGCGATCACGAGGCTGCGGTCGTAAAATTCCACAAGGTTTCAAAAAGGTCACACTCATCACGGCCTGCATTACGGCGTGGTCATTGAAATAGACTCTTTCATGCTGTTGGTTATGCAGTTCTATGACGTATACAAGGTCTCCTTTATCACGGAGGTCTCACCCATCTCGCTATATCATGCTACAAATGTCTGGTGCGCATGATTTTTAGAGAAAAAAACTGACAAGTTATGTGACGTCACTAAATAAAGGCGATCGGGATATCTTAAAATACAACTGGTCTCGTTTCAATCACTGACAATCTTGCTCTCTCAGCTAACCATACCACTACGATTGATAGTAAAATTGTTGCAAAAAATCTGTAAAATTTGGACTGACTATAATGACATAAACACTTTCCGCAGCTGATATGACACAAAAAGGCATACCAAAAATAGTAGTTCAATTGTTGACACTTTCCTTTTCTCGGAAAGACGCGTTACCTTCTTTCTCGGAAAGGTCGTCACCGACACAAATTATATTGCCAAGATAATGGGTTCGTTTCTTGTTTGTCAAGGAAGATTCGAAGATTCTTTTTCGTTGCTTCATATCCAGCGACATAAGAAGATAAAGATGGCTATTACAACTGTACGCATTAGTACTTCTCTACCTTCTCCCTATTGGACTGTGGCTTATGTTCAAAGTGACAACCTTCAATGGCTATCTTTTTGTTTGGTTGCTTTACACGATTGTCTTCGTGATCTTTATTGGAGTTATTTATGGAGGGGATGTCCCACTTGAGAACAAACTTTAAAAGGAGGAATTTTTTGGTCCAAATTTCTTGAAGATGACCCTATGCCTGTCTGCCGTTCTACTGCATGCTGCTATTAAGCATTAAGGGGTACAGATTCGCTGTCTTACATAGAGTTGACTGGGATGCTTTCCCTTTGTGAATTGCCCTGGGTGGTTCGATGCAGTGGAAATATTGTAAGTAATTCTTGACCAAAACGAACTAAGCCATATTATACCAAGAAAGTTTAAAAAAGGCATAATTGGAGTTGTCTGTTACAGCTTCTTATTGTCGAGGCTGCGGCTATTGGAGACAAAGCTGGACCATTTTCATGGCTAAAAATGGTATAATAATCATTCTCAGTCTGTTTGAGATATGTTCCACATTTCAAGTATGTGGATGTCACGACTTCTGGTACTCGGTCTAAAGATAGACCATACTTCATTCTTTTCAGTAGCAATCAATTTTGGGTGCAATAGAACTATCATACTGCTAAGCATCTCGTGAGTTTGGAGTTGTTTTGCTGAGCAGTCACGAGGTCGACGTGTGCTTTAATATTCGATTCCGTCGGTTTTATCACTTTGTAAGCAAAACAGGAGTGCAATCACAGTAAGACGTTTGGCCGTTTCGGACCAAACTGTTTTAAATTTGTTGGCTTCCATAGAGGGACCCTAAACGCCTCTTTTGGTCACACTAGTCACTCATATGCTATATGTCATTGCCTATTTTTAGTATTAAATATAATGCAATAAACACCTTCATAAAGACAAGTTTTAGGTAAAGGAAAAGCTTGAATCGGTTTTAGAGGAAACAGTTAAATAATACTGCAGATATTATGATTTTCAAGGCTTAATTGCTTTGAAAATTAAATAAGTTATAGTTATTGTGAATTCAGTCGCCCGTAAATTTCCGGCATCTTTCTCGAAAAGAGAGCTTTTCAATTGACGATTTCTCGAAAATTCGAAACCATCAGGAAAATTCGTAGCTGTCAATTAAAATGGATAAACAAGTGACATGTAGACTGTCATATAATTTTTACTTGTTTGCAAAAAAACCTGGGAATTTCCCAATGCCGTGGGAAAAGTCCCTTGCCTCGTTCAGGCGTTCTAGCATAAGAGTTGATGTGGAGTTTTCTTATTGGTTGTTGGCACTTGCAGTTGCCTTAATAAAGTTCACATCGATGACTTTTTTCCTCAGTAGTAGGTTTTGTACCGATGAGATGGCCTCATTTCTTGTGTTTGGTGGACGTGTATTATTTTTTGCTTTAATAATCACTCAAAGTTTGATGCTTGCTGCTTATCCAGCAACATATAAAGAGGACTCTAATTGGTATGCTGTTGCTACTTCACAAGCTCCCTCAGTTATCATCTGGCTCAGCCTCGTGCTGTTCAGTGGGGCAAAACTTCAACGGTTGTTTTATGTCTGGGGTTTCTACATCCTCGGCCTAGTTATCAGCATTGCCATCGTGTTTGGCTTCGTTGGAGATGTCCTTGACAACAAACGGTTCCTTGGACCAAATGTTTTGAAGACTGTACTCTGCATCACTCCTCTTCTTCTCCTGTTGTTGTTAAACACTGCCAAAGACGGAAGCAATTACAAAGAAGTGCTGTCCAAGTTGTGTTTTTACGTGACGGTTGACCTCTTCGACAGCGTTGAGATGCTAGACATCGTTCTGGACGAAAAGGAGCACAACTATGGCATTCCGAAAGAATTTGGAGAAGGCATGATCGCCTTGGCTTACCTCAGTTTGCTGCTCTCTCCCTGGCAAATGGCGGAAAATAACCTGAAGAAAGAAAAACCCAAGAAACGTACGGCAGTACTACGAAACATTTTTGAAATAGTTATCGACCTTGTATTCTTAATTGTCCGCCTTGTGATTGTATTCAAATACAAAAAGGACGAGTCTATCTTTATCGCCAAGAATGGTATTGGAATAATTCTCTCCATATTCGAGATCCGCGACCTGCTGAGCTGACAGTATTAGACTATAATCATGCGTCTTCTTAAAGGGCTACATAGTCTTTCATTTTGTAAAATATATATGTATTTATATATAACAAGAGAGAATAAAATTCTCTCTTGTATATAACTACAGTTGAGTTCATATGGACTTTAATAGAGAACTGTTTCGTAGGCCAACAAAGCGTTGACCCACTCATCGGTTAAATTCCATATACACTGAAGTATCGTTAGAGCTATATATATATATATATATATACACCCGTTTTCAAAAAGGTTTTTATACAGAGAGATATATAGATAGATATATACTTTTGTTCTGTTGCACGTGCGCCCGTGTGAATTTTTCACTTGTTATTGTCCAACTTGTGAAATACTCGGTTCAACGATAAATTTTTTCGTCGTCGGGGTTTTTGTTCCAATTTGAAATGTCGTTTTCATTTTCTTTTTTTTTTTAGAAAAATACATGCCCCCCTGCGATACAAACTTGCAATGGCGAATTATATAGCTGATTTTGGGAATGAGGAAAACATCCCGCGAAGCAGCCGATCCGCGTGTTATACGGCGTCACCAAATTGGTAGGCCAAATGCTATGGCATCTGTAGCAAGTGACGAAGCATTTTTATTGATGGAGTGTATTAAAAAATGCCCTGTCCAGGGGCGTGCTTAAGAGAAACTTTAAACTAACTTGAAAGCATTTGTGACCGAGAGTTTATTCTGTCTTCAATAAGACGTTGCCTTACAGGCCGCGATTTTACACGAAAAAAGGTGAGACATTAATATATATGACCCGCTCATCATGGTTATGATAAAATCTACTTCTATGTACCTAGTCAACGTCTTGGTCTGTTTTAATCAACTGGTATAATATATTGTTGCTCCTTCCCACATATCCAATATTGATATCCACCGTCACATCTTCCTTCTCAGCGGTTTCGAAAACACTTTTTTTTTTCATTTCATCTGCGTTTTTCCCCTTATCCTGTAACGACAACAATGATATGACCTACAAGTGACCGAATTCCTCATTCTTTAGTTTTCAAGAGAATGCAAATCAAGAGAATTGCAGGCAATATTCGTGCATTATTTTTTTTTATTGACAAATTGCAACAAAGAACCTGACGAAAAGAAAAATTATTGTTGAACCAAGTTTTTCCACAAGTTAGACAATAACAAGTGTAAATGCACAAGGGCGCACGTGCAAGAAAACAAAAGTATATATCTATCTATATATCTCTCTATATGAAAACCTTTTTGAAAACGGGTGTATATATATATATATATATAT
>CALNXI010000133.1:332450-364472 GCA_942486025.1 Porites evermanni
GTGTCTGAATTCGCTGAGGGTAAAAGGAGAAATGAGTTTGCGGAATGGCATGTGGCATGGCTTGCGGAATGACTGAGTAACATTCATCCAATAGCGTTTTGTAATTTGAAACCCCGCTTCAGCTAAAATACTAAGCAAGTTTTAATGCTCTTCTGGAGTAACTGCTTTGCCGCAGGAAGCTTATAGCTAATTCAGAAAATATTATACAAGAACGCTAGAATTCTTTTTAATTTTAGTGCTTTAACGTCATCAGGGTGGCGCAGTGGTGAGAGAACTCACCTCCCACCATGTGGGCTGAGTTTGCTGTTGGTTGTAACCATTGCTCCGAGACTGAGGTTTTTTCTCCGGGCAATCCGATTTTCCTTTTCCTTAGAAACCAACACTCCGAAAGTTCAATTCAATCTGGAAAGCACGGGCACGTTTAAACGATTTTATAAGAACTCCCCAGTGCTTCGTGGGTAAAAAAAATCACAAGTTAATGTTTTTTAATAATGATCATCATCATCATCATCATCATCATCATCATCATCATCATCATCATCATCATCATCATCATCATCATTATCATCATCATTTCTATTGGTTTACACCGCTGCTTTTTTAATTAATGCTACCGAAAACTACAACGACTCAAATAAATATAATCAGAATAACGAAAGACAATCAATCAGTGTCCTATCTGAAAGGCCTATGTTCTTAACTTCTTTTGAATTCAACAACGTATCAAGCATGTGCTACATGTGCTATAGAGTGCACACAATATTTTTTACTAAAATCCTGTCAGAAGGGAACTTCAACAATTTCATCTTAAAACATGCAGTTTCTCGATTATATCGTGTGGCTGCCAACATCTAATGTGAAACACAAAGATGAACTACTTCCAACACCGACAGGATAATTGCGATGACGTTCTTTGCTATAAAGATGGTCTCATCTTTTCCATAGTTCACAAACACCAACACACGAATGACCAAGAACGCCGCATTTACCCCAAACATTTCAACCACGTTACGAAGTAAGGAGGTTTTGTAGTGCGTCTTGGGTTCACTCCAACGTGAGACTTTGTTTTCCGCCATCTGCCATGGCGATAGGCAGAAACTGATGCACACTACGCATATCATTGCGATTTCATACCCTTTGCAAATGTTGAATTTGTGTTCTTTCTCGTCCAAAATAATGTCCAGCATCTCGACGGCGTCGAAGAGATCTATAGCCATCTGCACAGATAACTTTGCAACCAACTCTTTGTTATCGGAGCTATACGAGTCCTTGGCGGTGTTTACCAAAAGCAGCAGAAGAAGAGGGGTAATACAGAGCACTATCTTCAAGGCTTGTGGAGTAAGGGGGCTCTCCTCTTTGATATCATCAACCACAAAACCAAATATTATCACAGTATTTGGAAACAAGCCGAGCCACATGTACAGAGCCCAGACGATAAAGAATCTGCGAAGATCTGCTTTGCGTAGACAAAGGGCACCAATCCAAAATAAAAAAGACGGGGCATAAAAAAGTGATGCCAAATACCATAATGACTCATCTTTGTACTTTGCTGCGAAGGAAACTAGAAAACCACACTGAATAGCCATAAGTGCAAAAAATACAAAACTTCCTAGACATCTCAAAAAGATGACAGCGCGGTGTGCCATGTTGTCTTCAAATGCATTGATCAAATTATTCACGAAGTTTTTTTTATGCAGATTTTTCCCAGAATCTTGAAGTCTCTTCCTTTGTTGCTTTTCCGAGAACTCGATTTACATCAGGGGATTCCCCGTTGCCGCGATGAAATTCGCATGTGATGTCATCAAATATAGTCTGTGTACACCCAACCCCCTTTAGGGAATTATTTTTTGTCATCAAAAGGAGTCCTGTTCAACATTTTCTACGTTCCCCTCTTATGTACGTGATTTGGATCAGCTTTTAAAATGGGTATACTGGCACCCCTTAGGGCGCAAAAATATAAAATAACTACATTAGGTCTTAAGGACGTTTTACAGTAAACTGAATAAACATATTGACGGTTTTTGAAATTTCCTGACGAGCTTCCGCGACGATTTTACAGGGGGGGAAATTCCCTAGAGAAAAAGTAAAAATTTGTTTTAGAACAATTCTTTGCATGACACGCGACATTGAAAATTATGAAATAAATGTTAATACAATGTGAAAGTCACTTTGTGGCTGTTGTTGTTGCTGTTGTTGATGTCACAAGTTTAATGGCGTTAGAGTAAAATGCAAGAATACTATAACTACTGATTAAAGATAATCTTTTGGAGAATGTCATTTCGGGAGCCTAAAAATATTTTTAACAATAGTATGCCACAATGCATCGCGTCAGTGCCGTCATTCTTATCATCTAAAAAATGGTATAATTGCCTATTTTTAACGGATTTTTATCCTAAAAAGGTCACCCAGAATTTTCGGGAGCCTTTTTTTGGCTGAAATTTTCGAAAAGGTAAGTTTTGATCCCTGTAATTTTCGGATCACGACACTTTCATCTAGGAAATCCGAACAGATGAAAAATTTTTAGGGGATAAAAATATGCGTATACCTACCGTTTAAATACCAATTAAAAATACGGTTAACAATGCTATGTTTAAGTGGTTTTGAACTATATTTTCGTTGGGTGCCCCTGACAAGATTGCTGTTTCAGGTCAAATACTTGCTTAAGTCATTACTTTAAGTACCTTTACCAATACACGAACTGCTCCTGTGGAGTTATGAGGAAGATGCAAAAAGTTAATCGAATTTCATTTTGTTGCACTGACCATGCAATCAGGTTTTGATGTTTTTTTGCAGGCGTAGAAAAAACAAGTGCGAAATCCATAGTTAAAGCTTTCTTCGTGAGATTTGGAAGTATAACATAACAGCCGAATTCTGTTTGCGGCTGACACAGTGCAGTGAATTAAAGAAATGAAAAAGATGATATTTTTTCTAGGAGCGACTGATCCTTTGTTACTTTTGACGTTATATCTCGTTACCACAGTAATAGAATGTATCGAAGTTTTATCAAAGTGGAACTAATAAAAATGCTCTACATCTTTGTAATGATGACCCTGCTTCTCTGTTACCCAAGGCTCGGCATTCGATCTTGGTGTTGTCGAAGTGTGAAAAATATATTAGAATTAGATAAAAGAAAGCCAAGATGCATGAAGATGATTACACTAAAAAATTAAAGAAATTAAAGAAAAGAAATTAAAGTACAACCACTGCAAAAGTGATTCGTGGACCCAAATAATGAGCAGCAACAAACCTTTAACACTACGTAGTCATGATACAACCGATTACTACACGGACTCGCTTTAAAGTTACAAGATGTCTGTATCTGATTTCAAATCGCAGAGCGAGCAATCGATCGATGCTTATAATGACAAGTGTGATGATAGAAACACCACAAAGAATAAAATTAAGGTAAAAACACTTTGTACTTTGAAAACACTCGCAAGAATGTTTGAATTCATCTTCGCTACAGAATCCAGTATAATGTATATGGCAAGGATTGGCTTGGCAATGAGGCCAACGGAATAATTTGTTGCTGCTTCTTAAACAAAAGTTTTGTAGGCGGAAGAATGGACGAAACTGAGCGGAGAGCAACAAAGATCAAAACATTTCCCACAGAGGCAGTGATGGAGAGAGCAATGTTCAAAGGTTGCAAAAAACACAGCCATGCTTGATGATAACAGTAGTCTTGCTCGGTTCGCGATTTTTGCGGAGTTTGAACCTTCAGTAAAATAGGCCATATTTGGTTCTAAGCGATGGCGACTCTGTGATTAGTAATTTTTAGTAACATAAATTGTCGACAAGCGTCGTCCCAACATACGTATGCCCATGTCTTTTATGTAGGCGTCCGTTTGTGTGGGCTATTCACCCCAACCCCGCCCGTTGATTGACGTTTTTGAGGTGACATTACTGAAGTAAACCCAATCGGTTTTTGCATTTTACAGTTATAGATGAATAGGTAGATACCCGGGGGGTACTTTGGGAATTTCTGGGTGGGGATGTGCCGCTGGGACCCTGGAACCCTTAACCTATACCACAGCTAGTTCAGCTGAATTTTGCTACCCTATACTAGAGTAAACTCCCCTAATCCCCCAATCCTAGAGTAGCTGTTTTCCAGAAACTACTGAGGTCACTTGCACAGTTCAGTCAAAACAAAACCTTATACCACAATCCCTAGTCTAATAATAATAATAATAATGATGATGATAATAATAATACCGTATTTATTCGATTAACCGCCCTGGGCGCTTATTAAATTTTTGGACCTTGAGAGTGGGCGCTTATTCGAGGTGGGCGCTTATTTGAGGCTGGGCGCTTATTAAGTTTTCACCATTTTCAGCAAGTGAGTTATGTTTATTTTGCAACAAAACAGCAAATGCTAATAACAAAACGCGAAGAAGTAACAAAGCAAGGTTTCTGTAAAATACCCTGAAGAAAACTCCGTCCTTGGGGAAGTCTCTTATTAGAATTTATTCACTCAAGTGGGTGGGGTGGGGGTGAGCGCTTATTTGAGTTTGATTGAGAGGGGGAGGAGGTGGGCGCTAATTCGAGGCTGGGCGCTTATTAACTTTTTCTGCCTTTAGGATGGGCGCTTATTCGAGGTGGGCGCTAATTCGAGGTTGGGCACTTATTCGAATAAATACGGTACTTATATAGCGCAGATATCAATATTGCTATTTTCATCAGCGAGTCCAGATAAAATCTTCAAACAACTGATCAGTTTCCTAAAAAATAATACCCTATTCTAGACCCAAACCTGCTCTGATTTATATACCCTATCCTAGAGTAAACTGCTTGAAAACCATACCCTTCACAGCGGCACATACCTATATAGCCCATATATGGCAATGCCCCCCCCCCCCCCCCCGCCAAAAACCCCCCTATCACCGGCGGGCTAACACAACAATATTTTTGCAAAACACAAAGGCCCTGACACCTTTAAATGGAAATAAAAAAAGAAAAAGAGGGTTTGTCTCTTCCAAACCAGAAAAAAACACGAGGGGGGAAGGAGGAGTCATCTTCTTTTTTTGTTCGTTAGGTGTTCAACCGGTGTGTTTTCCTATCCAAATCTTTAAAAAACATAACATTTTCCCAAAAAAAAAAACCCTATTCCAAAACCAAACCCCCTCTTTTTTATTACCCCTTTCCCAAAGAAAACCTCTTGAAAACCCTACCCCTCCCCGCGGCCCCAACCCATATAGCCCATTTATGGCAATGCCCCCCCCCCCCCCCGGGATAGATACTGACTTCATTCAGCGAGGTTAGCACATGACTATTTTAGCAACTGACGAAGGCCTTGAGCCTTTTAAGTGAATATAGAAGAGAGCTAGTGGCTTGTCTCTCTCCAAATCAGGAAATAAACTGGCGGGGAAATGATGAGTTATCCTTTTATTTTTCTCAGCTGCATACCAGCTGATTTTGGGTATGATCTAGTAGGATATTAATCGCAGGCCAGCAGCAACAAACACATTATTAAACTGCGTTGGGAACCCACGCTCTTATTTGTAGACTGCAACTGGAAATTGAATAAGAGATAAAATCCTACCTGTTTTGTTCTTTTCTTGAATCTGTTGTGGTGCGAAGTGATATGGAAGTTGTTTTACGATGATGCGAAAACGATGTTCAAGTCAACGTTTTGTTGGTTTATTATTAATTTATTAATAAAAATTAATAACCAACAATGAAACTCAAGACGACAATAACAACCGCGTGATACAAACAGAAAAATGTAAGACAAACCACATACAATTCCAAATACAGCATTGTGAAATCAACTACGGTCAAATCGTCGACTTGAACATCGTTTTTGCCTCGAAAAACAACTTCCATCTCACTTCGCACCGTAGCAGATTCAAGAATAAAACAAAACAGGTAAGATTTCACCCCTTATTTAATTTCCATTTGCAGTTTACAAATAAAAACGTGGGTTCCCTACATTAAGGTTTTAACAGATAAAGTTTATATAATGAGTTTCAGTGCTGAGTTCCGTCATCCTGTGGAGGATTCCCTTTGTGCGGCTAGTGACCGACGTAGCACTCAAAATCATCAGTTTTTTTTTTTTGCGTGTGTGTGTTCGAAAGGCTTTTTATCTCTCGCTATAAATCTGAATTTTTAAACTGTGGCATATTTGTTTTTTCGATTTCAATTCACGACAATTGACCCTTCTCACCTCTCCTAAGAGCACGGCCTGACGAATAAACACGAAGAGTATTTCGAGGTCATTCTGCTCTAATCTCAGGTTATTTTCAAATTTTGGATGCCAAGCGAACGACGACTTAAAGCAGAAAAAAAAAATAACGATATTATGACCTGCATCGGCCGCCTCCAGCCGTCATCCTTGTCAGGAACGATGTGCGTTGTGGGGAGGAGACAAGCTTTAATTGTCGTTAATTCGCATTTGATATAGCCTGCATAACAAGCGCTTTAGAGCCGAGCGAGACAAACGCGGCATTTTGGGCGAGGTGCGAAAAGTCCGTGAATCGCAAGCTGTGGGGAGGAGAAAAAAAATAAAGCGCCTATTACCAGTCCATTGTTCTGGCTCTTAACATGTTCACTACATTAACGTTCCAATTGGTTAATTGATGACGCGTTTTTCTGGCGAACATTTTTATATACGCCCACCGAATAGGATAATTCAAAACACCACTCACGCCCAATCAGTAGACTAGTAGGAAGATCCACGTTTTGTCATGTAATATTGATTACCCGGATCCCCTGAGTCCATATTTGCGTCCACCACGCAACACGTACGTCATCGAGGCCAGGTTCCTGTGTGCACATCAGATTGCCCAGAACCAAAAACTTTCAATACATTTTCCCACAAAAAGCACGTCGCAATACCCATGACGAGGGAAGAGATAAGAGACTGACCTGGCCTTAACGATTTGGCGCTTTCATAGTGAATCGGTGCGCGGTTCTTTGATGCGGGAGAGGTTTTTGAGTTGAAACTGCAAACAGTCACCTGCCTTGCTTCGCTTTACGTAGGAAAACAACACCGCCGAACAAGCAACAAGCCGCAAAACCGTATAAAACGACCAGGAATTGAGCCCAGGTTACACAGAATAAGCAACAACAGGCCCAAATTTATGTAAGTATAATTTATTTTTATGTTTATGCCTATATTTCTACGTTTAAACAACTATCATTGAATTTCTCGCACAAAGTATCATGCAAAACAGTATCGAAACTCGCGGTAATTTATGCACCGAGCTTGGTTGACCTGTGGTTTGTCTGGAACAAAATGGCCTATGGTCAGTTACCATTGTTTCGAGATATGACTCCAAAAGTAGCACATGGTCAAGTCATTTTTGAGTGAAAATGCATGTTTTTCCAACATCTTTAAGGAATAAAAGTAAAGCTTGTGAATAAAATGATGCAAAGTAATTATTTGTGTGTTATTTTACATGTTAAGCGTAAAAAATTATAAATTCGCACTGTTCTTTCCTGATCTCTAATTCTTGATATAATCCAAAATGGAGGCGAAGATGGCGACCATGTTTGGTGGCGTCACAGATCTCCACTATACCTCATTTTGTGGAGAAGATCAAAGGATTTCCACTGAAGGCAAAATCTTTTCGAAATACTGCAACAGATCAAAAACCCTGCGGCGGGAGGGGGGCCATCAACCCCCCCCTCCCCCCCCCTTGTACCACGGTGGGGGTATGACTTTGCATGTATGTCCGAGGATCAAGTACGACTCCCTAAGCTCGTGAAACATGACCTTGGAATTTTTTTAAAACAACAGGTTTTCCCCCTTTTCTTTCTCGCCGCTGTGATAGACATAAACTAAACCTTGACTGAGCAAATCGGACTTTTGCCCCACTGAGTCTTACGTTATTGAAGGTGATTCATGCCCTCGTAGTTGATATTTCCTTTGGTTTATGCTGCTGTCTGTATTTCTGGTAGCCAGAATGGTGACAATTTTCAAGGAATGTATCGTGTTTTGATTGGTCCTTTAGACGTCCCCGCCGTCAGTCAATACTGGTGTGCGGAAGAGTCAGAACAATGGACTGGTAACAGTCGCTTTATTTTTCTCCTCTCCTCGTCTCTCGCGCTTCGCGCAAAACACCGCGTTCGCCTTGCTTGGCTCATAAAACGCCTGATATGCAGGCTGTATTTGATACGGAAGTTATGATAACCACTTTGGTCCACATCCTATGAAGATGGCGATTTTGGGGCGCTTGTGAAAATTCACGGAGTCACTTTAGGTCGTTAGAAGCAAGCAATCTTGATCATTTTTGGTATCGACCTACGCAAACTATCTGGCTTTGATTTTCCGGAGGCTGGGTGGCGAGGTACGCGTGGAAGTGGGAGAAAATAGGCAAAATTCAGAAGGCGATCAGCTGCGGCCGGCCCGCCGAATTTGCAAGCCTTGTCATTTTATTATGTATTAGTCGGGGGTGTAGGTTTCAAGCGACAGGGAACGCCAAAAAAAACGCAGAACACGACACTAAAAACATACGGTAAGTTACCTTTATTCATTTTTCTTACATTAAATCAGCATTTGGGATCAAAAGTTGCAAAATTCTGTGTGTTATGAAGCATTGCTATCGATCACGTGAATCAAGCCAAGTGCGGGCGTTACGAAATACAGTAAATGTATGGGATCACATGTCGCGCGTGACCTCACGATGCCTCGAACAGTTCGGATGGTCCGCGTAGCCTGCAAGTTATGATTATTTTAAGCCAAGACAGAAAGATTTTAATTGTTTGATCTATGAGATGTACTTTAAAAATATGCATTGTAATTTTAAGTNTTTGATTTTCCGGAGGCTGGGTGGCGAGGTACGCGTGGAAGTGGGAGAAAATAGGCAAAATTCAGAAGGCGATCAGCTGCGGCCGGCCCGCCGAATTTGCAAGCCTTGTCATTTTATTATGTATTAGTCGGGGGTGTAGGTTTCAAGCGACAGGAAACGCCAAAAAAAACGCAGAACACGACACTAAAAACATACGGTAAGTTACCTTTATTCATTTTTCTTACATTAAATCAGCATTTGGGATCAAAAGTTGCAAAATTCTGTGTGTTATGAAGCATTGCTATCGATCACGTGAATCAAGCCAAGTGCGGGCGTTACGAAATACAGTAAATGTATGGGATCACATGTCGCGCGTGACCTCACGATGCCTCGAACAGTTCGGATGGTCCGCGTAGCCTGCAAGTTATGATTATTTTAAGCCAAGACAGAAAGATTTTAATTGTTTGATCTATGAGATGTACTTTAAAAATATGCATTGTAATTTCAAGTCTCAACTATAGCCCTGTAATGCGGGCGTATTGCTTTGGGAGGGGGGAGGGGAGGGGCAGCAAAAGCTCATTTTTTTGTTCATAAAACTTAAGCCGCTGTCTTTGATTTTATGAAAGAGGAGGATTGGGGAGACTGCGAATAACAACCCTTGGGGTAGTTGCTGGGGCGAAAGAAGGACACTCCTCGCCCCTAGTTCTCCGCTTTTTGCCATTCAACATGGCGGACTCGCGCAGCCAATGTAGGCTAAGTCAAACAATTCAATCTACTTAGCCGATAAAAGTGAACGCTCGACATTGACAGCATGTCCTAACATCCTGTTCAAATGTTTCCAGTTCCTCAATAAAAACATCATCGTCATCATCATCTTCCTCAAATTCCCCTGTTGATCGAAGAAAATTAAATCTGATTACTCCTTGTTGGCAAAATCCTATGCGGTTAAAACAATCTGGCCCGTTGACTCCTGGTGGCAAGCCAAAATTGCAAACGACTTCATTGATAAAAGGCGGGAAAACATTTGCTGGCAGCGCGGTAAACGCTGAGCACTCAGTACACAGGCGCAATAGTCCAATTTCCGGGTCCACACCAGCGACTCGGCATTGTTGTATAAAAGTTACCGAGTCATCTACCATACGTTTGCTTCTGACGTCACTCTTAGTTCCAGTGGGGATCGAACCACTTGTTTGCGAACTGGATACATTACTCGGTAAAGGTAATCGATCCAAGGTTAGATCCTCAAATTTCTCTGCATGCTTTCTGTTGAGAGCCATATAACGGGGAATGTACCCTCCAACTTCTCTCAGCATGGCTAATTTTTGAGTTTCGCTCATTCTCAGGCAAATTGGGCCTGGTGGACGCTTCTTGGGGAGTTTATCGACAATAACGCTGCATTCATCTTGACGGATAACGCGGTTAGACGGTAATGGAGCAGATGTTGTTTTAAATCTTGTCGGTTTTGTTTTTCGGATTGTTCCACGGCCCCGAGACCCAAAATTCCGGTGACGTTTTGTCCTGTAGCGGAAGCGGCTCTCCGAGACATCCATGAGCAGGAAAATGAGAATAACGATAAGCAGCACCTGGTAAAAAATAATAATAATAATAATAAATAAGATAAGATAAAAACAAATACAAAATAAAAAATTAATCATAACGTGCCATATTTTCTGCCATAATGTAAATGGCAAGAACGTTATTAACAAAACCTTCCAGTTATAAAAAAATAAGTTTGTATAGCAAATACCTGGGCAAGAAATAAGCGACTGTGCAATAATAATAAGGAGGGGGGGGGGAGAGAAAAAATAAAGGGGGGGGGGGGAAGAAGAAGAGTACGATCCAAACAAANAAATATTCCATCAAAATGAAAAGCAAATTCACAACTGATCAATTTTAACCCGTCTTCTAATTAATTGAGCTGATCCTATGTAAAGCAAAAATCATGAACTTGTTTTTCAGCTTCCCCCATAAAACAATGGGAATCAAACAGATCTCGTAGACAAGCTTTGTCGGTTTTTGATGTGAATAAAAGTAATGTTTCTTCATCGACTGAATCGATTTGCTGAATTCCATATATATCTGGCTCATAACAAAGTTCAACAGGCTCTCCTCCCAAGGATCTAATTATAACGCAAGCTCTTTTTCGTCTGTTATTTGAAGCGTTCAATCTACTGTTCTTTGATTTTTTCTGTGCTTCTTTCTCTTTCTGGCTTCAGAAGTTTTAGATTTTGAGCCAATGTGGTAAGCACCCCGGTACTTAGCGGATGCTTTGTCTAAATCTGGGTGGTGGGGGAGGGGGCGGGGGTGCGACGTTATTTTTAACATAACAGAGGGGGGCTAGAACTAATTTTTTTTGTTTTGGAGGGGGGGTACTGTCTAAGTTTTTGCTAGATAACTCTAGTTTTTCAGCCCCACCCTCCTGATAATTTTTGCACAGTCCCTAATCACCGACTCGAGTGATGTAAATCTACCTCAGGCGGGAAGCAAACTGTTGACACGGAATAATGTTTTCCCATATCTTCACTGTTAGAAAATGGCCGGGCTTTGACATGTAAAAGTGTAATAAACGTACACTTAACTGTGTATTTCTAAAACGAATTACGGTAGACTCTCATACTCTCAGCTATTCGATCTTCAGACCGTTAGTGATATTGACTTTAACCATTCGGTATATGTTTTGCATGTGTCTTTCACACGGATGATTCCAGAAACGCTTTATGCAAAATTAATAGTCCATTTTTCGTATTCAACCGAAAGCGTCAAAGCGCTCAAACAAACACTAGTAAAAAAGATTCATTAGCATCGTGAAGAAAGTTCAGTTTAACTGTCCCGCGGCTAATTAACTTCTTTTATATAATCATTTATCTATTTATTTATTCATTTTTTTACCTCAGAGGTCTACGAAACAGAGAGCTTTTTATCTACTGAAGAAGGTTAACTTCCACTGAGGCCGAAACCGACACTTAAAAACTCTAACTCAAGGAAATGAATATCTGACCCGCGCGTGATATATATACATCCCGTTTCTGAAATGGCTGTAACTGAGGGCAAGGAGGCCTACAATATAGTGTTGATTAGAATCCCTCAAATTGATGTCAGTCAAGAAAATTATGCGCCAATATATTTTAAGAAAAACAGAAACCGCTCTATGTATGTACCTTTCTTTTTAGCTCCATGATTGCTAGGATCTTTACAGCTGAGAAAGAACCGGTTTTCTGTACGCTGAGAAAGAACCGGTTTTCTGTACAGTTTGGCTTGAGACTTGCTTTTACTAAAACGGAGAAAGAGAGACAAAAAAAAAGACAGTACAATTAAACATATCCAAACAAATAAATACTTGAGAATTATTGTTTGATTTACTCCTAAAATTAGATCTCTACTTCACTAAGTCATACAGTGACCATCTTACCTTTTAACGATGCAGAGATTGGAGTTATTCTAAAGCTTTACACTTGCCTTTGCAATACAGTATTTGGTGATATTACAACACTGTGGACAAAACTCAGTGGAGTAATGAAATAAATCATTAGAAATTAGTCCCTTTTATCTCCCCTGGTCGTATAAAGATATTGGTCTTGCAGAGAAGATATTTGCCTTTCGGTTGAGATGAAAAAGAGGACCACAAGAGAGCTAACTTCTGAGCTTTAAATAGCTTTTTACTAGTAATAACATAGTAACAAAAAATGCAATTCATGCAAAATTTTGTTAATTCCCATTTTTCTTTATTTTTCACAACAATAAACCAATACAAATAGTGACAATAGCTTATGATATAAACCTGCTTAATCGTCTACAATTATCCTAACTTTAGCCACCTATAGACGTAAAAATACAGCTATCAGTAGACTATGACGTCGGGTTACTAAGGTGTGCTCGTAAAGTCTCTTATTGAGATGGATAATGCTTTTCACCCAACCCTGCGGCAGAAATCCTGTTGTAATTTTCAGTTGAAATCCATTCAGCATTCTTGTGGTGTTAAATTCTTATTGTTTTTCAATAATTACGATATAAAATTGAAACAACTTTTTATTTAATTTTGACTTAAGCTCCACTAATGGCTAAAGCCTTGTCTAAGTATTTATTACATTTTCTGCTTTGTCATTTCATAATAAGTTAAAGTTGGACTTGTTATGATTCAAAAAGGTACGTACCGGACACGATTTTCAGAGACGTGAATGACGTCAAGGAAATATTTTCCAAATATATTCAGTTACAGCGGTTTTAAGGTAAATTATTTAATGTCTCTTTTGATGAAGAGATATCATCCTTTCCCAGCTATACAAACCTGAAAGTATTCTGAAACAAATATTAAATGTTGTTTTCATACAAATCCTGCTAAAGAATCATCCAAACTCATTATATACCACCTACATATAATCAATACTGATAATCATTATTTTCCTTTAATCTTCTGATGACCGTTGTTTTACTTTTCAATACGATAGAACTATTTTTAAATTAGAGATCGTTACATTATTTCACTTGTCTCAGCTATATAGGTGGCCTCCCACGCAAGCATTTGCTAGGATGGGTCGGTGTGGGAGGCTATTATTTACCCCCTTTTGATACCTGGATACTTTGATCGTCATAAATTGTTTAGTGGTTGGGTGACTATGTATTTAATGACCCTTTATTTGTTCCTTAAAAGTTACCGTAGTTTCAAGGTACTTTTCAAACATTCCAGTTTGCGAACGCATATACAAGCTCTGCATCCACTTTCAGGCGTTGAATCCTTGCTGACAACCGTCAACTCGATGGCTCCGTGAGCCTCGACTCAACCATCATGGAGATTTTATAGTCGATAGTATTGCTCTTGAGAAAAACTAACCACTTAATTATGGGACGGCTCAGGTTTTCATGCAATTATAAAAGGGGCACTGATGCACAAAATGGTTTTTGAGATAAAACAGAGATGCATTTTTATGAGGTCGATGCTAGCAAAGCAAGTGCTCATGTAGAAAAGACCAGATATCCAGAAATAATAGATAGATAAATTAAAAATATAGCATATTGGTATAGCATATTTAGTTATATTTAGTTACAGGTTATAGTTCATTACGTTTATTGATGACAGAGGCCTAAGGGTCTTATAGCTTTTTTGATAAATGAGCTAATGACCCAACAGGACGACAGAAAACACGCGAACGGCAAAACGTTTGTGTGTGACAAAAGTCACAGGGCTGTAACTTAACATTACTGGTCGTTAAACATTTGTTTGAAGGAAGGTGAAATTTGGCGAAAAACATTTTCAAACATAATTATTGTTACGGTTGATTTGTCACAAAAGGTTTGCCGTCCTATTGCGTGAGTTTACTTATGGCTTCTTCGTGCACCTCTCTGAAAGAATCACTTCCATCGTTATTTCTTTTGTCAGTAGTGATTAGTAGCATCGATTAGGAATAGCTTCTGCTAAGACTAATCAAAAAATCCATTTTCTTGGGGTTTCAGCGACCAGGGGCCCGTTTCTCGAAAGTTCCGGTAACTTTTCGGGCCCAAAATCAAATATTCCAATCAAAATATAAAGAATAAGAGCGCGGGTCCTGGCTAGCAAGCTACTCCATTGTGTTTCGTTAACAGATAGTTTCATCATGTTAAATGCAAACCTATTGAAACCTCGATCTTAAATGTCGACGCAGACAGCTTATCGGGCCCGTATATTATTGGGACTTTCGAGAAACGGGCCCCAGGACCATTGATGCGAGGCAAGTCTTTTGGAGTGGTAAAAAAAAATTAAAAACGTCAGTTCAACTTTGTTTTTTACTTCCTGCAAGGAAGCAAGACAAGCCCACTACTGGGGATTCCCATTTCTTTAAACACTTCAGCTGTCGCTTCTTTTTGTCGCCTCCTGCTTCCGTTTATTATGTTATCATTCCGATTAAGCAATATATATCGGTCCAAGGATACAAAGTAATATTTATTATTTATCCATCGAATTTCCAGTTCTACCATTGACGTCAAGAGGGCGTATCTGGACCTGTATTATGCGTAAAGCACAGTCATGCGATATGCCTGTTTTGATCCGACTGAATTATTAGAGAGATGAGTTTGCTGCTGGTTTTCCTTTCAGCTCCCTTAGTCAACAAAGGAATTTGGAAATAGAGAAGGGATGGCAAGGAAGAAAGAGAGCGCCCAAATCGTAAAATTGCAGCTTATGTACAAGCCTCAAACCCAACTATTAAATTAAAATTAACAGGCGGCTCACAGTGTAATTGAATTCGAGCATACTGCCCTCAGGGTTTGCGAGACATAGTGGGAAGCGAGCTACAGAAACAAATATGGTAATACTCTTTCAAAAAGAAAATTCAGCAAAGCTGTCTAGATCAAGAGAGATTTGTTTCCTTTTTCATTTTGATTTGTTATTTGCTGTTTTCTCAATGGGAATTTTAAATTCATCGAATATTCCCGATGAGTTGGAGGGGAATACAGCGCTTATTGACTTCACTGTGAAATGACTTTTTATCTTTGTTAAAGCTAAAGCTATGATTGAGAGGGACGGCCCTCGGAGGAAATTGGAAAGGGATATCTAACGCCGGGCTAAACACTGCTCTCCAAAAAGCGCCACACACTTAGTTCCTAAGGCGGTAATTTACGAGAAAATACTATGACTTAACAAAAGAAAATTCATTAATTCAACAACCAAGAAAGCTATATCTTTATTATCAAGTTTTTACAAAGTGTACGACGATTGGCGTTTGCAAAAGGGCCATGTAACTTGGCTACAATGAAAATGAAAGAAAGTATAACATATCATTGTTTGCTCTGGTGAAGAATTGGCATTAAGACTCTTCTACAGATGGGTCTTTTATTACATTAAAACCCTCAGAGCTTTTAACTAGCACGCCATACTCCTAAGCGCTTACTGAAATCTTCACTTGGGTCATTTATGTGAGACAAAATACTAATATTTCTAAGCACACTTCTTATTTTTATTATTTTTTTTTAATTAAGTATCATTTAACCCTATTCAGAGCTCAACAAAAAGATGAATAAGTTGAAAAGCGTTCAAGCTATGACGGACAAAGTTAGCCACTTGTCCTTACGTTTATCTGAGAACATTTTAAAGTTGTGGTGACGTGTACGTAAACTTTGACGTTACTATGGCTACCGAAATTTGAAAGCCATGTTTTTCAAAATTTGCATTTTTTTCTATAAAAGAGCGTTTTTTTTTTGGTTTTTACTTATTGAATTAGTACTTTTAATTACACTTGAGTTAGTATTATTTTATCAAATTTACCATAACTGTTTGCGTAATGTAGGCTTTTTACTGACTAATTTGAGAAAAAAAAATGAAATGACCCAATGGCAAATGCTGGATTCACTTTTCAACAGTGTTCATTTCTCACGGAATTTCATTATTTGCATACTTTTTTACTTCCTAAACATCCTTTTATACACAGATCAAATTTTGTACCACCTTTACCTCGATTTATACACGGGTTTTTAAAAGTACAATGAAATAAATTTAATTAATCAAAGTGGCGCCGGATTCAAGGTGGCAGATAGTTCCTTGTTTAGTAATAAATGACGTCACCATGAGATCATTGCTATTGTTGAAAATTATTAATGTGTTACCTGACTTCTTGATTTTATCAGACACCTTGCTATTTAAGTATTTTTTGCTCTATGGCTTCTTCGAGGGGAATTTGGACTTTGCCAAATAATTTAGAAATATTACGTCACAATGACGTCAAATTATGTCATGTTTCAATCAAGTTATACTTAGAAATGTTAGAAATCATAAGTGCGTTTATCTGTGTACATTTGGTAGAAACTATTCCACGTTAGTAGAAGAGGCGAGCTACTGAAAGCCGGAAGCTCATCACTGAGAAATGAACAACACCTTGGGAAATTCTCTCGTGCTCATTGGTTGAGAGCTATTCCCGTGCTATTTCCCCTGTAGTTCGCACTCGCACTGAATTTTGCGAGAAACGTCGCCGAAATCAGACGTTCAAATATCAGTGGTACTGTTTAAAACAAATATAGTCTTCATTTTTGTAAGTTTAGTTCATGATTAATTGAATTGACGTCAAAATGTTTTTAAACGTTTCCACGTTTTTCATTTTTACTGTTGAAACAAAAAAAACAACAACAACAAAAACTTGGCGATGAATCCCATTCATCCTGAACATTTTAGCGTCAATTCTGTGACATATACTATTGTAGAAAAATTTATTTCAAGCTCAAACGTAGCTTAACAGTAAAATGAGGCAGGGGGTTCAAAGTTGCCATAGTTTCAGGAATAATCTGACTTAAGACATCGCGGATTTTGTACCAACCAAAAGTGTTGGGTGTAGTTACTTTCAGAAAACCCATGTCTTGTAAAACTAGTCGATCAAGTTTAGCTGGCTCTGTCTCGATACACTTACTTGGCGATCGAAACTAAAAATCTGAAAAGAAAAATTACAACAAAAATGAACTATATAATAAATAAATAAATAAATAAATAAATTGTACAATTATTATAATAAAGTTTGGTCAGCAAAGCAGCCACTCATTTTTCGATGGGTCAAAAATTGAATACGTTGGAATAATCGTGAGGGCGCTTATGAGGGAAAGCGTGATTAACGCGATGAATAGCTACAGTCTAACAAGGTTGTACGGAGGCATGGAGAAAGCCTGTAGGTGAAAACAACATCGTCGTCCGTGGGTCATGTCCTATTCAATACCTACGTTCACCCGGACGATCATACTCAACCTGCTTATGATATCTGTTTTGTTTTGCATGCGTTTTAAGCCGTAAGGCTTTCGTATAATTGTCCCGATTGTTTTGATCATCTGAATATCTCAAAGTATGCTCAAGCAGTATGGAACTTGTACAATACGATGTAGGACGATCGGGACGGTTATGGAGAGCGTTTTTATTCACGTAGCCAGCAGTTATGCATACATGCGAAAAGAGTTCAACTCCCTCAAGACTGCTTTCCGTTTCATTGTTTTAATTGGGACACTAAGATGGCGGACCGGACGTCATGAGAAAAAAGGATCACAGTCGCTTGGAAACAGCGGAAGTCTATGAATATGTATGTTGGTTTCCCAGACCGTCCCGATCATGCCAGTTGTTAAAAAGATCCAGACAATTATATACAGCCACGCTAAGAGATCGACAGTCAGCACCAGCGACTGAAAAGAAAATTATGAAGAGGCTATACCTTATTATAAGATGCGAAAATGGCATCGTTCGATGTGGTGTTAACTCCTTCTACGTGGAAGTCTTTATTTTCGGGTCCCAACTGCATTGTCAGCGACTGAACTTCAAACATTGGGACCATTGGGACAACACCATTAGGAGGTGGGTCGTCATTGTTAATTCGGACTGTAGTACTTCTGAGCGGCTGACCAAGAGGAGATGGTGACCTGACATTAAAAAAAACTCGCCCCGTTAATTTTTTGTTAGAAATCACTGTCTGTTTGCAAAATCTTTTTATCAAATCATCGGCGGTCATGATGGCTCCTTACGTTATTCTGCTAAAATCTACAACACTCGTCACATTAGTTGGGACAGTTGTGATGTTTTCTGCCCTCCAAATGTTGGTTTTTGCGAGTTAGCATCACAGAAGCCTGAAATTCAACATTGGGGGAGGGGGGGGGGAGGGATATGGATTATGGAATATGAGTGTTGCAAAGGGTGTCCCAACTACTCAACGTGACGAGGATTGTAGATTTACATAGTTGTGCAAATATTAAGAAAAGTCATTTCCATATTTGTACTGAATAATGTTTTAGTTAAACATTTTGTTATTCTTGGTCGAGCAAAACAATTTTCACAATATTCAAAAGGGAATGTTTTAGTCCTGTCCCCTTCCCGATAACCTTGAAGTATTTTTCAAAGTCATAACGATGTTATGACGTCAGGTGACGTAGTAATTAAGTCATAAATCTAATCCGCTAGTTTGACAACAAGGAATAAATAATCAAATACTAGATAAATACGAAGAAACTTGTATCATTTATAGTTTAATACCACCAAGTTACAAAGATAAGCTTTACACAAAGACTGTAAAGTTAAAACCAACTTGGTGAAAAACAAAATTATGACAAAAGATGTGTCAGGTTTAAAACAAGAAACTAGCTGATATATTTATGGGTTACCGGTCGTTCCGCTGCAACTCATTTCGATTCAAGTTTACTCAGTCGAATTGTAAATAGTTCCACCTACTTGATCTAAGGAACGAAGAATATTCACCCAAAATGTTTTCTTGTCCACGCGCATACTATATTCGAAGTGAAAGTAATTTTTGTGCAATTTCACTGCTTGAGTTTGTCTCGAAACGTCTTGTATCGAAACGACTTTGTATCGAAACGACTTGTATCGAAACGACTTTGTATCGAAACGACCGGTCTCGTATTTATGAATTCTGATACTTACGACATGGGTAACAGAAAGAACAAAGATCCCAACAAAAGAGCTAAGAGAAGAGCCACTGGAACAACTAAAATAAAATTTAAAGAATAAACATTCAATGGATGTAAAACTGACAAATCATTTATACGTCGAAACTTTATATACCTCCCATCTTTCAGTAGTTATTAAGGCAAAATCAGAAACTGCCGTTTCTTTCCTACATACCACTTCTTAAATTCAGTAAAGTTTCATTCTTTACGTAAAACGTCGTCTAGAATACCTAATCTTCATATATAATATAAAAAGCCTCGTTCCGGTGTAGCATAAATTACGTTAATCACCAATATTGCCCATTTTCATGTTAATTAAAATAAGCAGATTAGACTCACCTGCCAAGCGAGTGTCAGACAGAGGTTCACTGGACAGTGGAGAATTGGCTACTCTTTCCAATAACGAACTTGTGAAACTAAGGAAATCCTCTGAAAGTAACAAAATAGAGAGATATTCTGAATAAGATTTTGATGTCTGTAAACGGATTTAATGTTTGTTGCATTAAGGTAATGTAGCTTATCTTAAGCATAAATGTGACTTCCTGCTGCGCATGCTTTCCCCTCGAAAGTGGATTAGATCGGAAGGGAACATCAATTACCACATTTTCAAGTAATATGTCAAAAACGAGGGCAAGTGCTTCATCAGCCTAGTTTTTGTCATGTCCTACCAAATGAAAGAATACGAAATTATACAGTGACATATGTTTTCTCTGGTATTGCATTTTTTCCATGAGTTGAGTTAATAAATAAAGCATGTCATTAAAATGCCAGAGTACAGTAGTACAACAGTAATAAAAACTAATTGTTCTCCTGCAAAAATCTGCCTGTCGTAACCAAGCCAATTTGGACGCCTGATCTTTTCGTTGGAAATGCAATTATTTTGACCAAGGAAAACTATGCGTGAAACGTTTTTAAATTTGTTTGACCAAAAAAGTGTAGGAGCAGCTACTGAAAAGAAGGGTCTGTCTAAAAATGAGGCGTTTTCAAAAAATACAGGCAATACTCAAAGGGTGGGGGTGGGAATCATCATCATCAAATAATAATAATAATAATAATAATAATAATAATAATAATAATAATAATAACAGTTAAGAGAAGTTTACCTTCAGTGTCACACCCGTACAAAGCTAGACGCAAGCAGGCAAATGAACCAGTATGGTTGATTGGGTGAATCCGAATGTAATGGGCGTTTGTACCGTGCAGCGAAACATTAATTGCTGATATGTTTGTGTTGGCTTTGAACTGAAAATACATGAACAAGAGATTTATGTAACTCGTTGTCCAACACTAACACTTTATTACATTAGGTTGTTACACAGCATTGTATTCCAGTGCTCCCAAATGGTATCGAACTATTACTGTTGGCAACGTTCACGACAATGGATAAGTTAGTAGAAAGTGACAAGCAATCATTGGCTTGGAATGGCAACACTTAGTTTTAACACTTTTCGCGGCATTGGGGAGGGCTGTCACCTGTCACCAGTGTGAATGGCTTCAAGCTCCAGACGGACCCAATATAGGGCGGATTTTTTGTTTGTTCTCGACAATTAATTACATACAATGGCAGACGCCATGGGAGTGGCGATGGCATGACGATGGTAACGACAAAGGACAGTGGCAATTGAAATAACAATGACATATATAACAAAACCAAGATGAAACAAAAACTCTGGAAAGTTAGATTACATAGACCATACTTACAATTCTTGTCTCTCCTCTTTCCGTGTAATTAACGAAACTCGTCGCTGTTGAACTGTTACTTAAGGACACATAGTAACTTTCAACCCATAAGTTTGTTGTCCCGTCCTCAACACCTTCGGTTTCAATTTCAGTAATGTTTACAAGATATTCTGCAAAGTACATTTATAAGGCATGGAAAGACGCATTTTAAAAGTAAGGAAGGTCAGAAATGCTAGATGCATGACGAGAATTTCAACCCGAATTGACACGAGGTAAATGACTCTACGTTTTCACTCGGAGTCTTTATCTATGTTATTTCTTACTACAGGTTAGAGACGGGTGGGCGGATTGTTAATTTACAATAACACGATCCAGAAGGTCGTGTATGCGTTTACGACCTACCTAAGAGGGAAGAAACTATACAAAAATGTCTTTAACTACGAATTTTTGTTACCTTTGTGTCTCAAAAATCTTCGTTAACTTCAGCCTGGCCAATCACTTTCGCAAGATTCAAAAAGAACTATTATTGTACTAAGAATCATGGACCATCCGGAATAAACCAAATCAAGCCCAGCCTGAAATGTATAGCTTAAAAACTTTGTGCTGTCTTATAAATATCAGTTTCCAAGGTAAGAAATGCTAAGAAATTGATAGTTTTCATCTTCTGACGGAACGTACCGAAAAACACCTGAATATAAGGGTTTGGATCATTTGCTGAAGAACACCAGCCGTCTTCCCAAGTACCAATAGCTTCGATTCCAATTCTCGCTCGGTGCGCTGCATGACTTGAATCTCTCTCAGAAGATGACGTCATGTATCTGTCCGGAACGCGGCGTTCATTGGGGGTTTTGATGCCAAGCTCACCAAAGACGCATCCTACAAAAAATATTTTACAAAATAAAGAATTTTGAATGAGAAAATGATTTCCCCTTTAAGCACCCGTTCAGGGAAGTGTATGAGTAGTGGACGAAAATCTCTTAATTCTTAATAAAGCGTTGGCCAAAAATAATTCCTATATATAGAGAGAGCTAATCGCTAAATGATTTTATTATTTGTTACCGACCGAACTCCATTGACAATCATGTTGCATGCTTAGTCTGTTTGCTGGGACTCTTAAAAAGATGTGTGTTAATTTAATGATCTCACCATTTCATTCATGGTTATTACAGGGCTTACAGTGCAAAACGTATACTTTGTGGTGTTTGATTACGTTTCCTAGTATTAAGAGCTTTACGGCTCGTTTCAAGACTGTTATTCCAGAATTTCTGAACAGTCATTAATCACAAATTGTTGATACACTCTCACCAAGCTGACACTGGTTGCCATAAAAACCACGGGTGCATATGCATCTGAAATCTGCCCCTGTGTTGATACACGTTCCACCATTCAAGCAAGGAGCAGACGTACAGACGTTTATTTCTTGTACTGCGACGAAGAAATGAAAATGATCAATAGGTGCACGTTGTTTTTAGTAGTCTTTTTTGCTTATTTGATGAACTTTATACTGGGCTGTATCTAAAGTACAAAAATCAACGTTACTTTTAATCATATCTGGCCAACCTGTTCTTGGTACGTAACAAAGCAAACTGACAGCTTAATTAAAACAACTTAAACATAGAAGAGGTGGGGGTGACCACAATTAAGTTTAGCCTTTTTTGCCAAGTGCGTTCAGTTTAGAACAGTTCAAGAATCGGCACTTTTGATGAGGTCTTAAAGCTGCCATTGGCCATCCATGTTAAGGTTATGACCTTATCTTGCCTGAGGTGAAATGTAGTTAGAGGTAAAGTAGATTGAAAGTCGTTAAAAGACTCACAGTGGCATATTTCTTGTTTCAGCTTCTTATGAAGCCCGTCCAATTCCCTGTAGTTCGTCTGATACAGACGGGTTCTATTGTCCCCAGCGATTTCTTTCAGCTGATCTACATCGTTGTTATTACCAATCCCAATGCTGAAAATCGTGACGTTCTGTTCCCGAAGTAACCTCGCAGGCGTTTTAACGAAGTCGTAAGATGCACCATTTGAAAGGAAGATAAGGTAATTTGACTTATTTTTAATCGCCGATTCTCCGAACAAATTGCGACGAACAAAATGTAAGGCTTTTCCAGTTTTTCTCCCACGCCCTGGAAAGGAAGCCATTTGAGTGGAAGCCATGACATCTGAGAGGGTCTCGTAAAAAGAAAAGTTGAATACAAGATGAGGATCTTCAGAAAATACTACAAGTCCAGGTCTTGTAGCATTTTTGGAAACGTCAAAGAATCCGATTAGCTTGGAAACGAACACAAGGGACTTGTTGAAATTGCCTTTTCCTGAGAGCTCTACCGCCGCTGATCCATCAACCAAGAAACCAAGGTTCATTACTTGGTGATCACAATCTAAAAATACAAAAAAGGTTACAAATCGTTTAAATTGATGTAACAAACATAGCGAGATAATTAAAACGAAACGACACATCATGTTTCAAGAATGCCTGCGCGAGCTTAGAAAATGGGTGACCAACTTACTTTTTAAATATTTCGCATTAATTTACTGCTCCTCAGAGTAGTTCTATCTTTTTTATCTTAGGAGAAGGCATAGTGATAATTTTGCATTGGCCGCCTCCTTGATAAATAGTAAATGCAAACAATTAGATAATCAGCAGCCTTAAACCTGTACTCGAAATGAACGTCTCCCTTTGCACCCATACAAAAAAGACGACTACAGGATTCTTAGACGCCTAACTTGTCACAGTCATCGTATTTAAAGTCATCTTTTTGTTGCATTTTCTTAAATTCTTGAGATGCTTCATACCCAATGTCATTATGCTACTTACGAACTTCACAATTGTCACCAGTGAAAGCCAACGGGCACTGACAGTCATATCCTCCATCTGTGTTTGTGCAGTTACCACCATTCAAACAAGGAGAATCCAAACACTCGTCTATATCTAGAGCAAAAAAAAATTAAATAGAATATTTGAGCAAACTTGTGGGACATTGATGAACAACGAGCATATGAAAATATATTAAACGTTTTATTTTATTGTATTTTATATTTTATTATATTTTATTTTTTTTATGTTATGCCAGAATTTCGGGGTATTTCTGTCAAAACGTATTTGGGCCACAAACCGTCAAATAAAATTTATCCGCAAAAAGTAGTGCAACCCCAAATATGGTTCATTTGCACTTCCTCCCAGGTACCAATATTGAAACCTTCTTTTGCGGAATAAAAATCGCAATGCTTTCTAGTCCGCTTTACTGGGACATTTGCCTAAATTGATTTCGAAAAATCGATTGAGGGACACGGGAAAAAGTGCCGTCCGACCCTTAGATCGAGTTTAATGCCTTGTAATTTTCACCTTCTTTTTGAACCAACCATCTCTGACCGGTGTGATTTAAAGCCCCTTCCCCCCCCCCCCCCCCCCCCCCCCCCCTCTCTGGGTCCTTCCCACCAAAGCGCAGTTTCTTTTTTTTTTTTTTCGGTGAAAGAATGTTTGTTCACCCCCCCCTCCTCGGCCCCGCCCTCCTCGTGTGTTTTGTTTCTCTTTTTTGCACCTTTTTTCTCCTTTTATTGAATGCACTTGATGAGGGGAGGGGTGGGGCGTTTGTAATGGAGGTATTCTGAAAATTGTATTTACAAATCGATTGAGGGAATCTGCAAAAAGGTCCCTCCGCACCTCTATCAGGGTTTTGACCCCTGTTATTTTCACCTTTCTTTTTTACCAACCCACATTTTCCCGTGGTGATTTAAGCCCCATTCCCCCCCCCCCCCGCCCCAGCTCTATCGTTGGAAGTTACCAAATATGGGTATTCTTCATGTTAGATTTACCGGATGAACAGTTGTCTCCTCGCCAGCCTTTGAAGCACTCGCATCTCGTGGTTTCATTTGCTACTATTGCAATACAGTTTCCATTGTTATTACAAGGATGAGGTGGGAGAGTGCAAGGTGTAACTTCTGAAAGGGCATGAAATGATAAAAATTATCACAAGGTTATAAACCACAAAGAACCCGCTAATGATCTCGCGCCTAAGTACGACCTAACTGGCGGAGTTCGTACAAAGACGTTTGGGACAGATAAGCCGGATCGACCCCAACAAGGACTTCCCGGGAGGGGACATCGAGGCTTCTGCCTAAGAATATGCCTGTTCGATTCAGAAACGCCTTGTTTTCAGTCGAATGCTCTTTCGCCGATCTATGGTGATGATGAAATAACGGAAATTTAGCGCTGTAAATTTTAGAGGGTGTACTTTATATTTGAGTAGCCTTCTACGCCACATTCTCCTGGCCCGTGACTCGACGATCCTTCTTGGGAAGGACCGTCGGGTAGTGAATTAAAAGGCACTGCTTAGTCAGCTGCGCTTTGGCCTGTCAAAAATTGCATCCATCGGGAACACTTCCTACATGGTGACCATTTCCGCTTTATGCAAAAATGTTTATTTAATTTAAGCGTATATCCATTGAAATCTCTCAGGTCCTTTGCACCTTTGCACCTTACGTTCGTGGATATTGAATGAGGCTGAGTTTATTGAAGAACAAATGTAATAGAGGTGTGTAACAACTAAAAGTGTTTTTACAAGGAAAGTTTCGAGGGTATTAAAGGTGAATTTTTTTTTGCCGCTTATTAATGGAGAGTTTAACCAATGTCTTATTTGCGAAATGACAAAGGCTTCTCTTGAACGGGAGGTATTTTTAGCTTAAGGGACTGAATTCTAAAAGGCTGATGAGTGCTAATCCAGAATTAAAATTTCAATCCACGAAAAACGTTACCTCCGAGAAATTTAGGCTAAAGTGGAGTTGCTCGCTCCCACGCAGACGTTCTTAGAACTTCGTCACGCGTTCCTACCCCAAGATGGTGGGAGGCTTATAGGGGGTTCCTAAAGCGTTCGATGAACCACACACTACTTTTTGACTGAAAATTTACGAACTGAAACAAAGCACACTTTAGTATCCCGAAAGATCAAAAACAAGATACTTACGGATGTCACATCGACTTCCAGTCCATTCAGAAAGGCAGGTGCATAAAAAGCCCCCATTGACCAGATTTTGGCAGGTTCCACCATTAGAACAAGGGTTGGTGGCGCAGGGATCAACTTCTGTTAATAAATTTATAGTGGTAAGAAAAATGGGAACTGACTATAGCCAATTAAGTAGCCTTGCGGTATCCAAACATGTCACTAGACAAGGTTACGTAGAGGAGCAGGAGCTACATTTTTTAACCTTCAAATACGAAAAGCTAAAAATGCAATTGCTAGTGGACCATTTAGAAGCCAAGCTATTTAAAACTTATCGGTGAAAAATAAAACAACAGCAACCGTATGAAAATAACTAGACAATATTTTTATCATCGTCTTCTGGACCTTTTGCTCTTTGTTATAAGATAAAACGGCACGGGATTTCAAATGAAACATGCAAACAGTCTTTTATTTGGTATTGCGATTAGACTGCCTTTTTGACCTACTATAAAAAGAAGTTGTAGTCTCCAAAGGTAATTCTTTCTGCCTTTTGTTAACATTTCGGCGAGGAATATTGAAGGAACACGCCTAGAATTAAACAGGAACTCGCACATGCACCTGCATGTCCTGTGGTTACCTCTTATAATGGAATCCTTTAATAGTGGCAAGGTGCGTCCAAGATCATCATAGAAATCAATAGTAAACACGTGATCAGAGTCTGGATCGGAAGCAATCTCGTTGAGCTGACCTCGCACATACCGATCAATCCCAACACTAAATATGGTGACATTATCTTCTTTTAAGGCGCTTGTTGGAACTGCAAGATCATCATCTGACCCCCCATCTGTGATCACCACAAGAATGTTTCGCACTTTTTCAACTCTTTCTGGATTTGACCTATTGAACAGGTCTGTTCGTGCCAATTGCAATGCATTTCCTATGCTGCGTCCACTACCGTTTATACTGATTGTATTTAAAGCCTTTTCCAAATCAGTTTGGTTAGAGACGTCTATAAATCTGTATCTGACTTTGGCATCACCAGAATAAGTTATGATTCCTATATTGGTATCGTTACTGTTGACATTGAAGGATTTGGCCAGACCGTTAACAAATGCGATTTCCTTAGCGAAGTTACCCTTGCGATACCGGTCGATGCTGTCACCAGTATAAATGATAAAGCCGATGTTGAAGATAGCGTTGTATTCTTGGAGAGAGAGAAACTCCAGTTAGTTAATATATTTCTCTCAAACACTATATATGCGCTTTTAGACTAAGAAGTATAATATAATGGGGAAATGGAGAATACGACAAAAGACGCACACGAAGGAAGGTTACAGGGCATTTTAAAGAGTATGTTACTTGAACTGTCCGAATGAAATCTCTAGAAATCACAAAATAGATGTACAAACATCAAAACGGGAGGAAAAGCTCAACCAGCCTTCTGGGTTTGGGAAAAAAAAAGCAGCATTTATAAGTTACCAAGCGGAACACACCTGCGTTACATGAACTTTGGGAAGGTATTGTATTATAGTCAAACTTTCCTGGTAGGCAGTTGCAGATGTGTGTTCCAGGAAAATTGATACATATTTCCATAAGGCTGTTACAGAGTGATGAATTCACTGGAGAACATTCATTGATATCTGAAAGAAGAAATAAGATGGATTGTTTTGTTTATGTGTAGATGCAAAGCGTTGGACTCAAGGTAGTGTAATGACTTGAACAAATGACAACTTACCTGTTTCGCAAGTTTTTCCTGTAAATCCAAACGGGCAATTGCACCTGAAACTGTCTGAGAGGCTATCACATGTTGCTCCATTGTTGCATGGGTTGCTAAAACAGTGGTCCACCACTTAGGGACCAAGAATACATGGAAAGAAAATAAGAATGAGAAGCAAGCTGTATGGGAAATCAAACAAACTCGTTGGGCTCAAAAAAGGTAATTAAACAATATGCTAAAGAACAAGCCACCATCAAAGGGCAAAACTGAACTACAAGAATATGAGGCAATTTCACACAAACCCTGCTCCCAAATTGATATCTTGAAAGAACATGTAGGCTTTTTACAACAGCTTAAAATGTAAACTTGGAAGAGTTTCTATAGCTTAGTCATTGTAATCTATTGCTTCTCGTTTTATGTTTCTCCTATCATACAATCATCGAGTAGATTATGAACTGTCTTTCTCGTTGCCATCATAACATTACATCTCACTTTACCTCTGCAAATTCTTTCTTTGATTCTGCTTGCCGTCGTCTGTAGCACATCAAAACCTGATGCCTCGAACACATAGGAAGCGTCCGGGTCTGACGCGATGTCTTTCAACTGTGTTCTGGAGTAAAAATCTCCGATTCCAACAGCTAAAATGTACACGTTCATGGCCCTGAGAAAGGCAGACGGCAGGGTGATATGATCTGTAGCCACACCATCTGTCAAAACAACTAAGAAATTGGGTATTCCACCTCGACCACTAGCAAATAGACTATCACGCACCACTGTCAGTCCATTTCCAGTTCTAGTAGATTCTCCAGAAAAGACTATGCCATCAATGAGTCTGTCGATTTCAGATTTGGAGTAAGACTGATCAAATGTAAATTCTGTTGTGCCATTTGTTGAGTAGACAACGGCCCCGACGTTTGCGCCATGCTGACTGACGTTGTAGAAGTTGTAAATTGATTTTGTTAGTGCTTTGTATCGTGAAATATCATCAGATGGCAGACTCTTAATGCTTGCTGAACCATCAATCAAGAAAGCCAAGTTAAAGACTTGTCTTGTGCAAACTGCAAAAGAGAAAATAATGGGATCGTTACCTTTAGAGCTAGAAATACATTAAAATTTGTATCCATTTTTCTGGCTAAACTAAGCTTTGTTCGGTCTTTGTTTCTCCTCAAGGCAAGCGTTGTTGTAAAAGACATTTTAAAATGATAAAATAAACTTAAGAGGGCTAATGACGCTACTACTATATTTTTCCAACGCGGTCAATAAAAGTAGTTGCTGATGTGACTCAGATAAGGAAACATTTCAACATCTACTAATTACATCATCCCATAATAGATGTAGACCTTGAAGCGTTGCTAAGTCATTATCTTCAATATTCTCTTGGTCCAATGTAAGTGTAAAGAGAGACTGAAAACGATGCTCTTGAAAAGTTTAAGTGCGGTGGGGGCATGCACAGGGAGTCTATAATAGGACGCTGTGAAAGCGGCGAATGGGCAGAGTTCTTACTACAATAACTTAAGTGCTGTAACTATCTTCGTTATGCACGACTCGAAAAAAACTTTACATTGAAGTCGAGCCATTTCCTGATCATGAACGTTTGTTGTTATTATTCTATTACCTCATTTTAACAAGAGTTCAAAATTGAAAGTGACTTACTCTTTTCGCAGTTGATTCCTAAGAAGCCTGACGGACATTCACAATAATAGCTTCCCTGCGTATTTATGCATCTTCCGCTATTCTGACAAGGTCTGGCGTCACACTCGTTGATATCTGAGTGTAAATAAAGATAATCACCAGTTATCCTTATATTAACACATATATTGAGTAAAGTAAAACTTTATTGAATCTCCCAATCAGGGATTTTCAGACACAACGTACATAAGCAGATAAATAATTCATAAGGTAAGTTTGAAATATTGAATAAACTATCTAAACGTTAAAATAATAATTAAAAAAATAAAAACATCAGTAGGTAACTCTCCTAGCTGACTAGAAATGATTCAAAAAAGAATTCTCTATGTTTGTTTTTGAAAGTACGCAGGCTGTCTGCAGCAGTGATCGCACGTGGTGATGAGTTCTAGAGTTTAATTTGTCTATATGGAAAAGTTCGTTGACCTAAGGCCGATTGATAAGCTGGAATATTAAGATAGTCCTTATTTCTTGTGTTGCGATCATGAACAGTAGATCTTGTCACAAAGCGATCACTCAAGTTACTAGGTGCTGGCCCTTTCGCACACTTAAAACGCGAGAACGCCTACCGTATACATCAAATATATATGGTCCAAGTTGCCCTTCTAGGAGTAAGTGTGGCCTTAGTAGTATAAGAAGCATTCATATGATAACGCCATTTAGGAGAAGATCAGAATACATGAAATGGATTGCGTCATAGGGTAGTGCTTCCATCTATAGTACGTAGAATGCTATCCAAGGTTATAAACGAAAGGCAATTCATTGCCCTCGCAGTGATGTCAAGATAAGCACATTCCAACAATATCGTTGTATAATTTCCTAAGTTATCATATTCACCGTCTTCACACTTTGCGGAGGCAAATCCAGGCTTGCATTCGCATTTGTATGACGGACTTGAGGGAACGACAGTGCAACTCCCATCATGTTGGCATGGATTCAGCACGCAAGGGGAGATCTCATCTGCAACGATTACATGCACTCTTAATCACTTAAATAAGCATTTATTTCATAACGTGGTAAATGCCTTGTTGTCACCAAAGTTATTGCCAGGAATTTCCATCGAGATAACAATACGCTTGAGACGAGAATAATTTAGGTAACAAACAAATAGTAAATTAAAATTTAAAGTTTCCTGCATGCTGATTTCAGTGCACTTGAAAGAAAGTGCCTTGTGAAAAAAATGCCGTTTGTGGAAGATTTTCCCTTCAAAAGAAAATGTGCATGATTGATTTGTCTTAAAGTCAAGTACAAAACAAGAGCAAAATAAACGCTTACTCTCACAAGCTGCACCGGTAAATCCCATGGGACAAGTACAAATAAAACCATCTTCTCTTGAGTTGCAAGTTCCTCCATTATGACAAGGTTCAGCCGTACAAGGATCTAAATCTGCAATGCAACACAAACATCATCACTGGTTAGGCCAGATTTTGTGGGAATCTGTTGTTGTTGGATAGGAAAAATGGCATCCCCACAGGTATAGACAAACAACGAGGTGAAATAAATATTACGTTGGCTTTCCAATATGCGTTTAATGAATACCTAAGTGGAAACTGAAGTATTTTCGACGGAAAGAAAGACTGCTTTCAGATTTCATGAAATAATAAAATAACCACCATCTATTTAGGGTAATTACCTTTACAAATGGCCTGCTTTAGACTCTGAACAACACCAGGCGAATCCATGTTGTCATATGCAACAAGGTGGAAGTAGTCTTCATTAGGCTTGTAGGCGATTTCTTTAATTTGGCCGTTAGAAATCAGATTATTTATCCCAAGTCCAAACACCTTGATTCCCTTTGCTTTTAGTTCCTGTGAGATGACGTCAATTCCATCATCTGATTTCCCATTTTGCATGGATATTACTAATTTAGGAACACCTTGTCGGCCGCCTGAAGCTAAGATGTTGTCAACTCGTCTCAGTCCACCACCAACATTCCGCTTCTTCTTATTGGGATACTGTGCACCTGAAATTGCTCTCTGAAGTTGCTGGTAAGACAGATGCTTGGTTAGATTAAACACTGTTTCCGTCTCTTCAGCGTACACTACCAGGGCCACGTGAGCATTGGACGCAGACACATCGAAAACTTTTGCCAAATTCCTTGTGAAACGCACGGTGCTCCTGAAACTGTTGAACGTTACGTCGCTTGATCCATCCAAAAGGAAGACCAGGTCTATCGTATTACTGCAAGCTAGGAAAACACAGATGTTAGTTTGGTTAAATTAAAGAAACTACATTTCTCCATAGAAGGAAAGCCATAAGATGTATCGTAAAACCTCTGTTTGCTGGATGCTAAGGTCAACAAATAGCAGGAAAAAATGGTTAACTTGACATAAGGAGTTGATGAGGCATAAGTTGAAAAGATGGTGTAAAAGTTGTCACAATGGTCAGTTATCACAGGCTATGTCAGGTGTTTGAGTCAAAGATATATTTGTTCCTTCAAATGACTTATCTCTTCCTTTTGGTCTTTATAAACCAATCATTTAACGCTTAGTTCTTTAGGATGGATCTTTGCATTTTTTTGTGTGTTCAGGCTTTTGTTATAATCTAGATTCAAGCTATGGCGGCTCTAAAGAAATGAACCAAAAAATCCGGTCACTTCAGAGTCACTAGCTGTATCCAGCAGAGAAGGTCGTTAAAATACTCACCGAAAGTACAATTTTCACCGTAAAATCCCGTTGGACAAACACAACCAGTAAATCCAAATGAGCTAACGCAGACCTTCCCATCGCTACAACTATCATTGTTACATATGTCAACGGCTGCAAAAGAATTAAGAGTAATTCTTTGAAGAAACACTTGCATTGAATCTGTAGAAGTGCTTTATATACTGTCAACTCTTAATGAGGACGCCTTTGGAATGGACATTCAGTGCTCTTATTAGAGATGCT
>CALNXI010000133.1:364590-392398 GCA_942486025.1 Porites evermanni
ATTTAGTTTGGTTAAATTAAAGAAACTACATTTCTCCATAGAAGGAAAGCCATAAGATGTATCGTAAAACCTCTGTTTGCTGGATGCTAAGGTCAACAAATAGCAGGAAAAAATGGTTAACTTGACATAAGGAGTTGATGAAGCATAAGTTGAAAAGATGGTGTAAAAGTTGTCACAATGGTCAGTTATCACAGGCTATGTCAGGTGTTTGAGTCAAAGATATATTTGTTCCTTCAAATGACTTATCTCTTCCTTTTTGTCTTTATAAACCAATCATTTAACGTTTAGTTCTTTAGGATGGATCTTTGCATTTTTTTGTGTGTTCAGGCTTTTGTTATAATCTAGATTCAAGCTATGGCGGCTCTAAAGAAATGAACCAAAAAATCCGGTCACTTCAGAGTCACTAGCTGTATCCAGCAGAGAAGGTCGTTAAAATACTCACCGAAAGTACAATTTTCACCGTAAAATCCCGTTGGACAAACACAACCAGTAAATCCAAATGAGCTAACGCAGACCTTCCCATCGCTACAACTATCATTGTTACATATGTCAACGGCTGCAAAAGAATTAAGAGTAATTCTTTGAAGAAACACTTGCATTGAATCTGTAGAAGTGCTTTATATACTGTCAACTCTTAATGAGGACGCCTTTGGAATGGACATTCAGTGCTCTTATTAGAGATGCTTCTGCCTTATCAAGATTCATACTGAAGAGACACCTTCGGTTGTCCATTTTATGGGGTTTTCCGTCCTTTTGAGTTGACTGCTAGGAACCGAGACTTATTTCTTTTGAGGATGAGATAATCATTTCAATATGAAACCGGAGCGCATCTAATGGTTTAAAGACTGGTCACACAAGACTAGCAATCGCGTTCATGAAATTCTGAAAGGAAGAATTTTTGAGCCATTATATTTGACAATTCACTGAGCTATAAAGTATGAAAGTGTAATGGATACCAAGTACTGGACGTAACTCTCACATTATGCACTATGTTTGGAACAACATACCCTCTTCACAGTTTGGGCCTGTGAAACTAGGGCCACAATCACACCTGTAACCCTCTAAACTGTTGATACACTGCTGGTGGTTTTTGCAAGGACTACTGAAACAATGATCTATTCCTGAAACAAAATAAAATGCTTCCTCAGTTAATTGATGATCGTCAAATGCTGTTGTAATGACATTACTCAGATGTCTTTGTCTGCCCTATTTCAACATGAAGGGTATGAAAAGCAGTTTATTTACGTAAAGGTTGGGGGTTTGTTGTCCTCCATAAGGTGATAGCGGTTAGCGAACAAAACAATATTTGTCGTCAGGAGAGCGGGTCCAGAAAAAAAAAACAACAACAACAACAGCAACAGCAACAACCTTCCTTCCCACTTGAAAGTACAAGCAGCGTTTTTTTACCTTTACAGATCATTTCATGGATCCTCCATTCCACTCCCTGGAGCTTGTTATAGGTGGTCAAAAGAATCGTCTCGGCATGTGGATCGCTGGCCATTCGTTGAACTTGGTTAATGTCATACCATTCACCCAAACCAATTACTATAATGGTCACGTTCGTGTCATGAAGTAGTTGGGATGCTACCGACGCGCCGTCGACAGACGTTCCGTCAGTGAAAACTACCAGGATCCTATGAGTGTTTTGACGACCACCTGTAAAGAGATCTTTCCTGGTTGTGTTTAAGCCTGCTCCTATACGTGTCCAGCCTGAAGGATACGATATGTTAGCCAAAACAGCGCCTACTTGACTTCGAGTGAATGAAAAATCGGCTCTTACATCTGCGGTTGTTGCATACACAACAATTCCGAACTTCGTCTGTTCATTGTCACTGAAGAGGCTGATTATGTTCCTGGTCGCGTTGATAATCTTTTTATAATTGTTTTCACCCCACTGATTGAGACTTGCTGATCCGTCGATCATAAACGAAAGGTCAAAATTCCTTTCTGTACAAACTGAAAGCAAAAGATCGGTGCAAATAAATTATTCTCTCCGAGACTTAAATCATGGCGCTGAACCCCTTTACAGTTACAGACCAGACGTGTCAAATCTCTCCATAATACTCCTTTGTTCATTTATTATAATTATGTTGCAAGGAAGGGGAGAGCTAACGACAACAACAACAGAGAAACAAATTTTGGTAATTACAAATTTTACAAAAAGCACTGTGAACGGTGGGCATATAGGACGCCTAAACGTGCATTCTAGCAACTACTTTGCATTTTTTATTCGTTTGAGCTCAAACTTTGCAGGATGGTAGAACTTTGTATTTCCAAAAAAAGAACGCTTTTTTTTTGTTTTTCGATTTTTCGTTTTTTGGTAGGAAAATGACGTCACAAGATTGGCAGCAAAGGTAAAATTTCAAGATATGACAAAACAAATAAATAATTTCAAAAGAGCACGACGCGATAGAATAAAATTTGTATTTTTTCTAAAAAAAAAGCTCAATTGGTTAAGGAGTTATTAAGCTTTGATTTTTAAATTTTCCGCCATTTTATTACTATTTTTAGAAACAAAAGTACACTTCAAGATGCCATATCCTCTCAAGCAATTGAGCTTTTCCAAAAAATGGCTCACATTTGTTTCTATCACGCCACGCTCTTTCTTTAGACACGGATAAAAGAGACATATCAACATCATAGAAGGTTTTCATTTTAATGACATACCATTGATACTACAGACCGATGCTTCCACTTCATAGCATAACTGAAAATTGTTTTTTTTTTTAATAATGGCTCACCTTTATCGCATTTCCTTCCTGCAAATCCAAAATAACAGTTGCAATGATAGTCACCACTTTTTTCAACACAGTTTCCCTGCTGGCAAACATCATTTTGCTCTGAACATTCAGCTACATCTGCAGAAACAAATAAGATTTTTACTCAGTTTCACGGTTTACTTTTCTTTGCTAATTTTGCAGGTTTAAGTTTCATAATAATAATAATATATTATTGAAACGTTAAATAATTTTAATAGTCACCCGATTCACAGTTGCGTCCAGTCCATCCCCTCAGACAAATGCAGTAGTATGAGTTCAATGGTAAAATTTGACATGCTCCACCGTTCTTGCATGGATCCGGATGACATTGATCGTTCTCTGCGAAGTAGGAGTAGAAAGAAAGCAATAGGATAAGGAGATTTTGTGTTTGTCTTGATTCATGCGTGCTTTGGAAGTGGATGACTGAAAATATTCTCCAACAAATGATGGACGGAAACATTACAGTCATCTTCTGGAAGGGCATTGGTTACCAACAGTCATGTATTTTCAAGTCAATTCACAAACCCAATGGTACAATACACTTGCAGATAACTCGTTCACATGGACAAAAGGCCATAATATGTATCAATTCTGTGGGTCTCAAACACCTCAGAATAGTTCTAAGATATCTGTGGTATCAGCAAGGAGCTCGAAAATAATACCTTTTTCACAATTCCTTCCTGAGAATCCTTCAGTGCAGTTACATATATAACCGCCTTCTGAATTGGAGCACGAACCGTTCATACAAGGGCTGCTTGAACATGCGTCTATTCCTTAAGGAGAAATATGCAAAACAGGTGTTAATATCACAGACACTGCTTTGAATAATTAAAGCTCGTAATGACCGTAACTATCAGTACATAATAAATAGGAAAAGTTATGCTAATTAATAAAATGATCAAAAGGAAAATGTTTCGATATTTTTTTCTATCTGCAAAATTTGCTAGTAGACAATAGGGCTCAAAGAGTTGAAAGCATTGCCCCGTCTACGCCTAGAATCGATTGTACAAATAAGAAAGCTGATTTTTTTTTCTGAGGTTCAAATCTATTTGCTGACAATTTTCGTTCAGACATAAATGTACGTACGCAAATTAAAGATCGTTTATGAACTGAACGATTTTGTAAATCTGGCCATAGCCGGATTGGGTAAAAAAAAATGGAATGTACGGTTGTTAAAAGCGAACATAGCCTGAGAAAACAACAGCTCGTTTCCCCGACGTCATTTCTCGGGTAAGATTGTAGGCGTGGCGAAATGTCGTCTGTACGTTTTCTCAGTTTAGGGCGAACATCTAATCTGAGGAAATTCGTATTACCTATAGCCAACGTAGCTTTGAATAAGACAACTTCCATAGGAAGTGTTCCTCCATTGTTAACAGTAACTACAAAGCTATCGTCTGGATCTGAAGAGATCTCCTTCAACTGACCATTGCTGTATTCGGTTCCAAAGCCAATTGTGAACACATTCACTTTTGTTGAAGTAAGCAAGCGATGAGAGGGAACTTCGATGTCATCTTGTGATTTTGAACCTGTCAATATTACCAAGACTTTTGTAACATTTGGCCTTGCTGCATTGGAGGCAAAAGCTGCAAAAACAACTTCAAGTCCAGCACCCATGTTACTTAAGCGAGATTCCGGGTAGGTAATTAAGTCCACTGCAAGGTCCAAGGATGACTGATTAAGGTGATCGTTAAAGCCGATGACCAGATTAGCTTTGTCTCCGTACACAGCTACTGCTACATGGGTGCCATTCTTAGATACATTTAACGATGCAGTTGTGGATTTGATCAAAGCGAGAAAATGTAGGAAGTTGTCCTTTGTCACAACTTGTGAGCCGTCTAGAAGGAAGGCAATGTCTATTTCTGTGTCGTCAAAATCTGAAATGAACACAAGATAATGCATGAGTGGTACCAAATCAATGCAGGTGTAGTAACATTCTCAGATTTTATTTTACAGGTAAATTTTTTCGTATTTGACAAAGTTATCAGTATATTGATGAACCTTCATGAGGCATACTTCTGATAGATATCTTAGGGACTGTTCATTTCATTTGGCAATTGATGTACCGGGAACACATCCGGCCTAATGTTCCGCCCTATGTGGGCACACACCTCAAGCATTTAAACGAGGCTGTTATACATCAAATTGTTTCGGAAGATGGACGGCCTGGTGTGACAGAAAATATGATACTAGCAACGAATTGATGAATTGATACAACTTTTGTAGGATAAAGAGGAGACGAAGAAGCCTTGCTAGTTAATCAGACCCAAGTATAGTTTAACATAATTTATCATCCTTGTGCCTTTATATTTAAAGCAACATGTTGCGAAAATGAATGCAAGTTCTACCAAGGGTACCTTACGAGTAAATACAAAGAATCCTTTTCTTCCTAATAAAAAATAGAATCTTTCTGACATGGTTAATGTTAAAAAGGCCAAATTAACGTTTGACAAACTTGGTTTACTTATTTCTCTCAACTACACAGCGATTCAATTTCAAGTTGTACATACCGTGCTGACATTCTGATCCGTACTGGTTGCCAATACAAACGCATTGATAGGCTCCTCGGGTGTTGATGCAACGTTTGCCACTATCACATGAAGGTGGTGGTGAGATGCTGCACTCGTCAATATCTGAAGAAAAATACTAATAAATGAAAAGAGGAAACAGAAACTAAACATTGAAGCATTAAAACACTGTGCTCAAAGAGTTGCTGTCTTTAAAGGTAGTAACGTACCTTCTTCACAGTTTTCTCCAGTGAAACCATAGGCACACACGCAGCTGTAGTTACCTTTATTTGATGTACAATTTCCACCATTTCTACACGGAAAACTTGCACAGGGATCAACAACTGTAAATTAAAAAGCAGAAGGACATGTTTGCATGTGTAACGGTAGCAGCGAAATGTTTCAACATAAAATTTCGCAGGCATGTAGCTACATGTAAGTATTGAAAATACCGAGGTTCTACACAGATTCATAAATCTGAATTGTGTTTAAAAGAAAAGCACCAGTTTTTTCAACCATATTTTATAAAGTTACAAGGTCCTGGCGGCTGCATCTTCTATAATATAATTTTATGTCATCCTTCATCGCATACCTTCTACTATTCTAACAGTTAATATTAGCATCATATTGTTAATAACTTAGTAGAAACCCAACGGAGGTGAAAGGAGATAACATCAAACCAATCCCTCCCTTATCCTGTTATGGAAGTATTATTTGCCCCAGGGCTAGGTCTTTTACCTTGGGCAATTCGTCCTCCGGTGATGCCCTCCACTGTGTCAATGTGTTGCAAGGTTGTAGTTAGCACCAGAGAAGGTTTGTTTGCAAGTATCTCCAGCTGACTCTTGAGAAACTTGAAGCCTACACCAATGGTGATTATTATTATTCCTTGCTGGTGAAGATCTTGCGCTATCTCTGTTAGGTTGCCACTAAGTATGTCACTGACAAACACGAGNGTCCTCCGGTGATGCCCTCCACTGTGTCAATGTGTTGCAAGGTTGTAGTTAGCACCAGAGAAGGTTTGTTTGCAAGTATCTCCAGCTGACTCTTGAGAAACTTGAAGCCTACACCAATGGTGATTATTATTATTCCTTGCTGGTGAAGATCTTGCGCTATCTCTGTTAGGTTGCCACTAAGTATGTCACTGACAAACACGAGCACAATGCGCGTGACGTTTTGTCTTCCATTAGCAAATAGGGTGTTGCTGACGACTTTGAGTGCTCCCGTAATATTTAGCAAGGGTTGGTTTAGGTAGGCAATATCGTCAATTGCTGTTGAAACCGCAGATAAGCTGTAGTTATCTGTGAAATTAAAGCTAACACGTACATCTCTGGCATAGACGGCACAAGCTACATTGGATTGGTCTTGCGAAATGTTGAAGGAAGAAAGAACCGTTTTTGCGAAGAGCTGAGTTTGTCCAAATCCCTCTCTGGTTATGAATGTTGAACCATCAAACAGGATCGCAAGGTCAAACACATGGCTTGTTATTTCTTAAAAAAAAAAAAAAAAGAGGGAGACAGACAGACAGACAGAGGGGTGATAGTGTTTGTCTTTAAGGTGGTAAATTTTACTGTACCATATTTGATAATATTTAATTGAACGTCCTAATATACTTTTTGTTAGCCATCAGAGGTGGTATTATTGGAGGTTTTTACGTCAATTGTCTCGATGATTGAAGTCTGGAATCAACAAGAAATGTGAATTCTGACCTTTGCTGTATTCAGTTTATTCAGTTATATTTTCAGCTTGCTTTACAGCCGGCGTTGCCGGCGGTATTGTTTTTGCGTTGTGACAGTTTTGGCGGCGAAGGCTCGAGAAAACTCGAAAGCGTCACCTCTCCATTCTTCACAAGGCTTCTCAGCTCCTCTGCCAAACGACCCCGCCGGCTACGCATGCTACTGACTTTCATAATTAGCTCCTTGTTAAAAGTATCACTGTCAGTTGGTATGTGATTGTCAGTGGCAGATTCACGTGAAGGTTCCGGGGGGCCCATCCCTCCCTTTTTTTAGACCAAAATTTGGCTCGAAGGGCCAAAAAAACTGTTTTTTGAGGCCCGGACTCCCCCCTTATCTCAGGGTCTCGATGACCACCTTTATCAGAAGGTCTGGATCTGCCACTGATTGTACAGTTGTTAGAACTCTACGTCTCGGAATTTTTTGTTAATAATTAAAGGAAAGAAGCAGAAGTAGGCTAAAGGCATAGTACTGAACTAAGTATCTCCATGGTTACCAATTAAATAGTATTTAACTGTGGCCTCTACCTATATGGCAATGTTTTCCTGTAAACATGGGCTGGCAGTTGCATTCATAACTTCCAAATGTGTTCACGCAGCTGACAGCGTTATTGGTGCATGGATAGTTAAAGCATTCATCGACATCTGCAAGATGATAAAACATCTATCATTATTACTTGTTTGCAAGTTAGCAATCTCTGATTGAGATCATACTATTTAAACCTTAACCATCGCAATTTGAAATGCTTTTAAACGGCTGATCACTTCTAGCCTTGATGCAAGTTTCTCTCTACTGTATGGTCCGGCATCGCACTTCAATTGTCTTGAGTTGGACATACACTGTACATTGCAATTACACAACGTGAGTTTAATGTGATGGGGTTAATGAACATATATGACTCATTCTATTCTTTCTAAATCGCTATATATCATTTCTCCCGTCTTACCGAGTTGGCATGTCTTTCCTGTTAATCCTGGTGGACATTGGCATCGGAATTCACGACCATACTCTGCATGGCAAGTTCCTTGATTCTTACATGGTGAAGGATCACAAGGATTGGCGCCTGGAATATTTTCAACATTTAATAAGAAAATACCTAATGATGCGAATATGTACAGGTACATCGTATTTGGTGCTTTAAAATATGATTAAAGTGGAAATCTTCCGCACGAGGCGAGGGAGAGAATACGAAGAATTGACAATTTTTCATGCTTATTATCTGTTTAACAATCAAATGAGACATTTGTAAGTACGTCAAAAAATGTTTATCCAGTCCCCGGCGCTGCTTACACAATCCTCTTCCGACAAAAAATCTTGACGGTCAGAACAATACAAAATTTGCTGAGTTAAAACCGAGGCACATTTCGCGCGTTCTCAAGATATTATATGGTGAAATGACGTAAGAGTGAAATGATAGTTTCTAAGCTTCTTTCTTACTAAAAACGCCCAAAATAGTAAAATACAAGCATTCCTTGTACACCGTTAAAATAACGTATCTGCTTCTTATCGTTGGCTCTGTGAAACAAACTTTAGACATCCTTTTAGCATTTTTATGAGCCGAACCTTCCTGTCAGTATAGTAAGAACAAAAAGATTACCTCTGCAAACACTTTCAACCAAAGACCCTACAAGATTGTTAAGGGAAGTGAATGACAAATTGAAGATGTTGCCCTTGCTCGGGACAGACGCTATAACAGCTAACTCATCATAGTCAGCGGAACCTACTCCGACGGAAATGACGTGGACTCCATTGTCCCGGATGAGTTTAGATGGCAATGTCACATTGTCCTGAGATCGGCCGTCAGTCAGAACAATGAGAATTGCTGGCAGCCTCTCCCGGACAGTTGAGAAGAGGTCCAACCTTATGCGATTCAGTGCCTCTCCCGTGTAAGTGTTTCCGGAGTCATAGGGTATGTTTTGAGTCGCTTCAACGAGGGACTCCGAGGAAGAAAAGGCAGTGAAGTTGAATCTGATTTTGAAGTTTCCTTGACTGGAATAGGTGGCGATGCCAATTCTTGTGTCATTTTCGCCAATTACAACGGACTTGATGAATCCTTTAATGTAGTCTTTGATTCTTTGGAAGTTGTGTTTATCGGCGTTATTAATACTGCCAGAGCTGTCTATCAGAAAGCCGACGTCCATCTTTGTATGGTTACATTCTAAGCAGTGGAAAAGAGGAAACATTTGTCAGGGATATGCTCACATGTTGGCAAAATATCTCAAAAGTGTAAAGACAAGGAAAGCTTAATTACTAATGCTAGACAACTGTGTCTGTTAAACGTTTTGTTGTTTTTGCAACCTCAAGCCGACTTCGCCTTGTTCCCAGGCCTCATTTGTCCACGAGGCCTTTGCATTTCAGAGCACGTCGCCGCCCGTTCATCTCGGAAACATCACAGAAATGCATTGACAGAGAGGGCCTGGAAGACGGCGTACAGAGACTAGGAAAAGGCTAACTGATTCCTCTGAGCTTGTTGCAGTACCGTTAAGTTATCAAGTTGGAAAGCAAGGGAAAAAACCTAGCAAGCAATTTACACTAAGGTAACTAAAGGTAATGATGAATAACTCCCGGGGATTAGTACTTGAAACATTTCTTTTAATGAAGAGGTATACAGAAGGAGATTGCACTTACGTTTGCTGCAGCTGCTATCGTATCTATGATTAGTGCAAAGACACGCTGAGCCGCCAGGAAAATTGTGGCATACTTTGTTATCTGCACACTGAGTAATATTAAGTGAACATTCATCGACATCTACAAAAGTGATGAGAGAGAGAAGCTTGATAAACGCAATTGTGGATAATAATATAATTAAGTAAGGCCATATTCAAACAGTATTAACCTCACTGACTGTCGTAACAGGATAGGACTAACAAGGCTTTAATTCATCAAGTTTTTGAAAATGCCTAAAAGGAAACCTATAGGAAGTTAGTAGATAACTTGTCGTATGATGTTTAATTTAAGAAGGGTTTATAAAATCAAAATTCAACTCTTAAGTAAAAGAAACCTTTTGCAAACAGTGCAGCACAGTAAACTGATAAAAAGTAACAGCAAATAGTAAATAGTACCTACCAACTGAACAATTTTTTCCAGTCCATTGCTCTGTACAGTTGCATCGAAAATCGTCCGCTTCGTTCGTGCAGTTCCCACCATTTTCACAGGGTCTGGCAGAACAGAAGTCAGTCGCTGTTGAAAAAGAAACAACAACCTTCAAAACAGATTTCAATTTTACAAAAATCAAAATTCTTATTTGTCCCCACTCACACCGGGCATATTTTGGTCCTCCAGGACTGCATTTCAGAAATATCGAAGTCTCGGCCAAGTTTTGTCTTACTTGAGGAATTGGCGACTGTGACGTCATATAACATGGATAAGTTCGCCGTCCTTAATGGGCGCAAAAAAATTCTTTATTTGTGCCCACGCACACCAGGCTTATTTTGGTCCTCCAGGACTGCATTTTAGAAATATCGAAGTCTAGGCCAAGTTTTGTCTTACTCGAGGAATTGACGACTGTGACGTCATATAGCGTGGATAAGTTCGCCGTTCTTAATGGGCGCAAAAAATTATTTGAATAAATAATTGCTTTTGATTTATCAACTATTTGAAAAGGTATAGTCGCTGCGAACGACGACTTGAAAGACATGACTTACCAAAACAAATCTGTTCAAAAAGTGGCTCAACAATGGTTTCCAGACCTCTAAAGGCGACATCAAAGACATGCGTATTGTCTGGATCAGTGGCCATCTCATTTAACTCTGGTCTGTAGAAGCAGCAACCGACTCCAATGCTTATAATGGTCACTCCCATGTCACGGAGCTTTTTAGCAGGTGTAGAAACACTGTCTTGTGACAATCCATCAGTTACAACTATTACAATGTTCGTTAACTGACTTCTACCGCCAAGATTTGTAAGAATGCTATTTCGGATCACATCAAGGCCCTGGCCAGTCCTGGTCCCTCCACCCGGATAAGGCATACCTTGTATGGCGTTCAATACTTCTTCTTTAGTATAAAATGTATTTAACCGGTGAATAATTGCAAAGCGGTCCCAAAAGAGCACTGTTGCAACGTTTATCAGGTCTCTACCAACTTCAAAATTGTTGATTAGAGCTTTGATGAAATCCTTTGAGCGTTGGAAATTTCCACGTCCCTGGAATTCTATGCTTCCTGATCCGTCAACTAGAAACACCACGTTGAATTTCTTGGTTGAACAAGCTAGAGGAAACAAAAGTGGTTACTAAACGTAAGGAAGGCCATTTTAGTTGTACACGTAACTTTTGTAGTTGCTGAAAGATTAATTATAAGCCTGAAAGAAACTCAAGCGTGATCTAGACTCTCTACGATACCGCTGCAGCCCTCTGTCAACTGAGCTAACAAGCCAACTGGAAGGTGGTCATTGAGTTTGTTTGTTATAAATTTAATCCTATGAAAGGAAGGAGATGCATGAAGTAATGAACGTATAAAAATTATTAGAACTACCAGATGAAGATTTTTTATAACGAATCAACGTAACCAAATGACAAGCTTTCGGTTGGTTTGTTTTCTCCATTCATTCCTAGTTGATTCAGATGCCGAACCTTAATTTTTTGCACTTTAACTCAATGAAATACACTCGCCTCATGAACATTTTGACGTAGTAAACGGGCCTGTTATTAAACAAAAACATCAATCTATCAAATCAGCTTCGCAGGAAAAATAAGTGGTACTTGAAGCCTAATATCGGTTAATGCAGAATAAATTTAGCTGAGAATTGAAAACGTACACTTAATCAGAATCAAAGTCAGGCGCAATCATAGTAGCTATCCTTATTTTAGGCGTATAAACAAAATTTGCCATTGCTAAGAAATTTAATTAGACTTACACACTTCACAGAACTTCCCAGAAAACGTTTCAGGACAATCGCATTTAAATCTTCCTAAAAGATCTGTGCACTGTCCTCCGTTTCTGCATGGTGCTGAGTCACATTCATTTACGAAATCTGAAGGGAACAGACAATACCATTATTAGAAAATAACAAAAAATCGACTTCACGGCTAAAACATGCATTCCTCTGTTTGCCTGACGGCACTTACCTTCGGTGCAGTTTTGTCCTCCAATACCAGGGGGACAGGTACAATTAAAGCTATTATCCGTTACCGCACAGGTCCCGCCATTATTGCAAGGATTGGTAGGATTACACGCATCTACGGCTGCAAAAAGTAATTAAAAAATGTCTTTACATTGGCCTATAAACAGGTCTTATCAGTTTTAGATCAGTGGCGGGGCGATGATCCCCAATAAAACGTTGTGAAAATTAATGCTTTCGCAACAGAGTCTTCCCCGAATAATGGGTCATTTACAATCTATTTAATCTATAATCTATTTATAGAACTATCTTCTAACGGCATCCGCGCATCCCGCAGGGTCTAAAGTGGGAGTAATACCGCACTAGCTATTGCCTCATTTGTATAGTAAGACCAACTTAGTGCTAAGAGTAACTGAACTAGCTGAAGTGGCTTTGATGTGCTAGATAATCGGCATAATGCATTGGCTGTCAAATAGTTTCCAAGCTCAAGGCAAACAGCCTAATAAACTTTTTCCGTGAAGAACTTAACTCATTTTCATCATTTTATATTTTGTTTTCTTTTAGATGCTGTTTTTTGTTGTTTGCTTTCTTAGACGTCATTTACTTACGTGGAATACATCTAAATCCTCCATTTTCTCCGTAGATATTTTGGCACGTATGAAGTGCAGGACAATCGGCATGAGAACAAGGATCTGAAGCTAAAGAAATTAAAAAATACAGATGTTAAGAAAGCAGTAGCATGTTAAATTGACAGTTTGAGTAATAAGACATAAAGGGGGGCAGCTAGAAGGATTATTTAATATTTCTAGTGATATCTGCCTAAACCAGCTAGCAGAATACTGAGGTCGTAGGGGTACTGGGGCATCATGAATGCAAAGACTCAGCTTTTGAACTCATGCGTGTCACAACTCTTTTCGGAGTTTGGTATATCTCACCTTTACAAATTGCTTCTCTAGCTATGCTGACAGAATGCTTCAATGAAGAAAACTCCGTAGTAACTATATGATCAGTGTCTGTTTTCGAGACAAACAGTGACACTTGTACCATACTATAACCAGCACCCGTAAAGACAATGGCAACGATGGTCACCCCTCTCTTCTTTAAATCTGTTGCAGGTGGAGCGGGGTCGTCATGTGACTTTCCTGATATCATGGCCACTGTAATCCCTGGCTTTGATGCAGTAAACAAATGAGATATTTCTTGTGCCTTCTCGAATGCCTTTCCCAAGTTTTTAAGATGATCCAATGAGTAATTAGCATCTCGTAGCGTTTGGGCAAATTCCGAGAAGTTGGAAGCCTGACCTGGTGTGATGATTATCTCTGCCTCTGTTGCGTAAGAGATAACGGCGATGTGGTTGAAATTGATTGTAGAGGCTACAGAGATGATGAACTCAATTTGACGTTTTAGGTTGTCGCTTCCAACATCCCTCGCCGTATCCACAAGAAAAAGCACTGTGAAGTTTTTGTCGCAATCTGGATGAAATATTTAAAAGCAAATTTTTTTATTGCATATAAAACCATAAATCTTACATAGCTCATTCTGAGAGGGACAGTATACATCTACGCATGAAAGCCTAAGCCTCACTTGATGTTAACTAATTGTTTGTAAAAAGCTTTAACTTTACATAACTACACAAACCCTTTCTAGTGCTAGCTTTATGTCTCTTAATCGTCCTCTTTTGAAGCAGGGGCACTATTTGGCAGACAGCCACCAAAGTTCTGGCGTGTAAAACTGTCCTAAAATCACTGAAAACAAAACCTGTTCTAAGTGGCCAGTGATCAGTGAGTCACTTGTTGTCCGTTCCGGAGATTGGCCGTTTAAGACCACTCGACTGTATTGATATATAAAATCTGAAAAGGAGAGTTACCTTTGGTACAATTTGCACCGTACAGGGACGTGTTAGCACATGTACACTCATATCCGCCAAATGTTTCGGTACATGCTTTTCCAGGCGTGCAGCTTACGTTGGGGTTTTGACATTCCTTTACATCTTTAAAAAGAGAAAGACACTATTATTGAATGTTCCTGTTTTTATATTATATCCATATTTCAGTTGACTGGAATCACAAACGGCTAAAGAATCATAACCATTATTGGTTTGAGATTGCTACATTTCTGAAGGGTTAAAAATCGTAAATAATTGCAGGTACACCTAGCCTGAGAAAACAGCCGACATTTGGCGACGCTACCACTGGTAGCTTGCAAAATGACGTCTGGCAAACGAGCTCAGAAATTCCATACCGGTGACGCGTCACTACCCAGATCTTGGTAATGCTTCTGATTGGTGGATCCGCGTGGGAAATTTGATTGAAACAATCAGAAGCACTACCCAGATCTGGATATGGAACCAGTGGTAGCGTCGCCAAATGTCGGCTGTTTTCTCGGGCTGGGGCACGACTTGTGGGCAGTGGGGAAACGTTTGATTTCCGATTACGATTACTAGTCAGGTTTCCAGTCCTTTACCTTTGACGAGTGTTACTAACCCTTAGAACACGTTGGCCCCTGAAAACCTTCTGTGCAAGTACAGTTTAAGCCTCCATTCGTGCAGATTCCACCAAAGCGACAGGGATTGTCACAGCAATTGTCGATATCTTTTAAGTAAAGACACAAAGAAAACATTACACACTTGCAAGAAGTGGAAGTAAAATTGATAAAAATAATAATGATTTTAACGATAATGATGATTAGGAATACAAGGACGATGATGACGACGATGATGATGACGATTATGTTGAAGATGATGATGATGATGATGATGATGATGATGATGATGATGATGATGATGATGATAACTTTTATGAACTCCTAATGGAGAATAAAAAAGGTTAATTTCAGGGATAATTCGGAAAGATCGATCAAGGAGTAGCAACCGCCCTTAGCCTTCTTTGAATGCTTTTTTTCTTAATTTTATGAAATCAAATTGCTCTTATCACTACATAGCTTAGTTTATTTTTTAGTTGTTAAAGCAAATACAAAATTATATAGTTACCCAAACAAATTTGTCCTCTAACATCATCGGCTACGTTTTGGAGTTTGTCGAATTCAGTTGGGAAAACTCTTTCCTGTTTATCCCCCGCTATCCTCTGCAACTGAGACAGCTCATAATTTTTGCCGATCCCAACAACGTAGACAAATACCGACGACAGTAAACCAACCGGCTCAATGACATCATCCGTAGATACTCCATCTGTGACTAACACTAACACCTGGCTAACATTGGCTCTTATGACACTATCGTTGAAAAACCCTGTGGCAGCAAGGTTGAGGGCTTGACCAGTGAATGTACCACCACCTGGATATGTTGTATTGTTAATTGCCTCTACTGTTCTATTTAAGCTTGAGTACCAGTCAAGATTGAAGGCTAGGGTTGAGGTTGTGGAATAAACGATCAGCCCAACGCGGGTTTCGTTGTTCGAAACATTGAATGAGTGTGTTAGTTTTGTTACAAAGTCTTTAATCTTCTGGAAGTTAGTTTTGCCGTAAGACTGGATGCTTGCAGAACCATCAATGGCGAAACCAACTTCAAGCTCGCTGAAATGGGCATCTAAAGATGAAAAAAAACAAAAACATTCGTCAACGGTTGCGAAAAATCAGGATTTGTCAATGAAAGAGGATAAATTATTGTTATTTTAGTTATTATGCAGTTGACACTCTTATAATATTTTGTCACGGAGAACCACTGCCCCTCAAAGAAAGGCACTAAACTGTGCATCTGCAAAGAACCATGCGCGGAAAATTTCCATTTTTTTCCTTTCTATTCTGCACCAGCAGGTCATGGTCCGTACGTTGCCTGCTATCTGTAGTGACGCAATAGACGATCGGTAGACCAATCAAAACTTTACAATAATGACTTGAAGAATTATGAGTAATGGGAAACAATTTTATCGTTACTCTAAAGCTTCGCTAGCTCAAACGATCAAGTCAAAATTTTCGTAACTGACCCTGCTATTCCATAACTGTTTTTTATCGGTTAGAATTGTCCTTCACAAAATTTATGGTGGGATAGCCAAAAACGGCCAAAACAACTAACAGAAAATTATGACGTTGGCTGTACTTATTTTACAAGAGGACGTCGTGACTCAGAAATCTTACACTTTTGAACAAAGACCGGACCACTTGATGTCGCTATCAACAGCTACAAGTTTACGCGGTTCAGATGTCTCAGAAGTCCTTAAGTATATATATACACCGTACGGCTTTTTCCCTTACCTAAATGACAGTTCTTTCCCGTGTATCCATAATTACATTCGCATCTGTAATCACCGTCAGTGTTAATGCATGTCCCTCCGTTTTGACACAGACTGTTATAACATTCGTCAAAATCTAGAAAGAAAAAGATAGGTTTTAAGAGATAAGAAAACTGTTATATGTATTCTTATATATATAGTAGCAGCTAAGACGATCACCAGCTTTGACTTAATGTTCCCATCTTGCATAAATGAACGTATGAACTTGGACATGATTTGTTTGCCAGATGAGAAAAAATAAAGGAATTTCACTCACCGTCTTCACAGTTATTACCGATAAACTTTTCAGTGCATATACATTGATATCTCCAGGTAATCAGGTCCTCTACGCAGGTACCTCCATTGAAGCAGGGCTTTGTGTAACAAGGATTGCTAAAGCCGACTGAAATTACGAACGTAGAATGATGTTAGCTCTCGTTTTGATGACTTGGCTGATTGCAGCAGAAGAAAGGGATAAGTATAAGGTTATATTTAAAAAGGCAAGGAAATGATAAAAAATTTCATTTGATTCCTTAAGAAATAGATTGATAGCAAAACTCCTTCCCAGGGTTTTCTCGTCTTCCGGCAATATGGCGGCGGCAGGAAAGAGGGTCTTCTCTCCTTCTGCCGCCATACTAGAAAACGAGAAGATCCTGGGGAAGAGGTTGCTACCGCCGAAGTTATATAAAATATTTTACTTAGATAGCAACGGAATCGCACTAAACTCGGTACAGTGTGGAAGGGAATTGGAACAGCTGAAAGGAAACGAAAAGTGGCAAAATTTGTTGAGAAAAATTTCACGGACAAAATCTTGGGGAGTGGCACCAATCCATTCTCCGTCTCTACAGTCAATGAAACAAGACGATACTACAGTTTTTTTAATTACTGCCTCTTTCTGGAAACGGAACCCCTCTATCTTCGTCCTCATCCCAGCAACGCAAAATTCGAGGCCCTTGCAGGGCAATGATGGCCGTACCCTCATTTCTCAACATGAAGCTCGTCAAGAGTAACGCACTTATATTAGTCTTACCAAACGGTGTGGTCAATATACCGGAACTATTTAGGTTTCTGGGAAACTGCCCACCTACCCCTCCCCTAAGCCAACATTATCACTTACTTCTCACTTAGGGCAAACTGTTGGCTTAGGGGAGGGGTAGGTGGGCAGTTTCCCAGAAACATAAAGTGATCCAATATACCTTGGCAGTTATCCCATAGCTGGTCTTTGTCGAAGTTATCAGTTGTGGCGCACCATGCTTGGTTGTGGTCCTCTCGGATGCATGAATAGATTTCCATCCCTTTATACAGGAATGGAAAAACACAACATTTCTCCCTGATAGTTCCGACGCACCCTGCAAAATCAAAGGAAACTTTACGGGTTAAGGCTTATGAATGTTTTGGTATCAAGTATAATCGAGAGATTAAGATTCACGTTTACCGCAAACGGCAAAAGTCAGACTCAAGTTGAGAATTTCTCATAATAGAAAATAAGCAGATAAAAACAGTCCCGAAAGATTACTTTGGTTAAAACTGGTATAAAACTACTAAATTTTGTGTAGAAGCAATAAAGAGGTAAACGGAAAATAAGGAGAAAACTCGGTCACGTGGTACAAATTCACGTCGGCCGTTTGGCGTAAACGTGAATCTTAATCTCTCTAATCTGTTCTTTTTCCTATGAGCCATACTTGTTAAATAAACAAATAAATAAATAAATAAAATAAGATAAAACCTTGAAAAACCTTACGTCAGTCTAGGAAGAAAATCAGTTTCGAATGAGACAAATAGAGCGCTCCTCCTTTCTTTTTTGCTGTCTTTCCCATCTATTACGTAAATACGAAGTATCTTACCCTTTGAAATAGGCTCTCCATTTGCAGTAGTTGTGACACAGCCTTCAAAGTTTGTTCTTATGCAGTAGCCGTCGTTGGTGTTCAATATGGGATACTTTGGTTCTAAAATGACTGAGTTCACAAGACGAGGCGGGATAAATGTATACTGGCGAACGACGTCACCATCGCCGCTCCTGTTTGCAAACTTAAAAAGCTAAGAAGACCAAAGGCAAAAAGAGAAAGACAAAACGAATTAGAAGAAGAAGAAGATAAAACAGACTCAAAATTTAATCATGATAATACAGACTTTTCTATAATGATGACGATGATGATATTGATGATACTCATAAAAATCAAATATTGTTATCATAGAAAATGCAAACTTCACCTTAATGAGAACAACAATCCGCCAATATTAAAATTGTTATGACCACTATTATCATTGTACGCTTTTCTCGATAGTGGTGAATAAACACTAAAATGTATGAATGATATTCTGTCGGTGGATACCATCGAATTTTTCCAACTTTCTTTCATTAATCCTTGACTGTTGATTTACCTGGCACGAACTTCCAGAGATGCTGAAGTCGAGAAATGTGATTCCGTCGCTGCTGTAACTTAAACATAAAGTGTGAGGTCTTTCGCTTGGTCCTTCGGATCCTTGAAACTGCAGTGCGGATACGTTAAAGAGTGATCCTACAAAAAAGGGCAAATTTATGTATTGTTCGACAATGAACCTATAATAAGACGTTTTATGAATTGTACTTGGGCTTTCAAGGCCTGATTTCTCTTAATGATGTCAATTCTCGCGAACACAGGAAACTTTACAGTTAAAAGATGATGCATGAATGTGAAAAAGAAATACTCAAACAGTTTCTTAAGTGAACAGGTTTTTGCAGGGACAAAGTAACCTGGTTTGGCAATCTATCTCTTAGTACACGTCAAGGGTAACGTCAAGGTTCATTCTCACCCCTACGTAGTAGAAATGACAAGTAACGCGCTCCTTTTAATTCCCTTAAAATTATAAACAATTAAATACGACAATAAAATGCAGTTACCAAGATTCACAGTCAAGAATGGATCAAGATCAGATGCGGCGGGACACCATAACGTATTTGAATCCACCAAGGGGAGCTGATATGGGCGATTACTTGAATATGTTACCACATGCATGGACTGTCGTAAAATTGATGCTGTAACGGACAGATAGAGCACACGCATTGGTTAATTTTATACGTGAAAATCACTTATCTCACATTTTTATTGCACACCTTGTTAGGAATTATGTACGTATAGACGGGGTGCCCGCAAAATCGAAATCCATATCACCTGCTCGTTTAATAACTTTTTTTCTCTCAAGCAGTATAATGAGGTAACATTAACACTCTTTTAACGACATCCGTATATTGTTTTCCTTATTGCTTTCCCTCCAAAACCACCACCGCCACATTTCTTTTTGCTTCTTTCCACCACCACCACCACCACTACCACAACCACATTTCTATTGCTTTTCCTCCACAAACACCACCACCACCACCACTACCACCACATTTCTGTTGTTTTTCGTCCACAAACACTACCACCACCACTATCTCCACCTTTCTATTACTTCCCCTCTACAGAAACCACCAACGCAAGAATTTTTTGTTGCATTCCCTTCACTACCACCACCACCACACACTTCTTTTGCTTTCCCACCACCAACAAATCCACCACCACATTTCTATTTCTCTCCACCCATGAGCTCTCTTCACCACCACCGCCACTAACCATTTCTATTGTTTTCCCTCCTCCCAAAGGAACTATTTTTCTTTTAAAGGTACGGTCTTATTGTTGCACCTTTACCGTAATGGAAGCCCCTTTCCTCGGTTTTTTATCACGTTACATGAAGCCAAGATCATCACTGACATACATNCTCTCTTCACCACCACCGCCACTAACCATTTCTATTGTTTTCCCTCCTCCCAAAGGAACTATTTTTCTTTTAAAGGTACGGTCTTATTGTTGCACCTTTACCGTAATGGAAGCCCCTTTCCTCGGTTTTTTATCACGTTACATGAAGCCAAGATCATCACTGACATACATTGCCCCAATGACTTACATGCCATGCTGTCAAGTATGTCGATCTTGAGGCAGGAACCGTTTCCACTTAGAGGACCACGTGGGGAAATTTTTAAATACTGAGTTGAAACAGGCGGTTGAATTGTTATCGTGAGATTATTAGCATAAGCTGGAGACGTCCATGGAATATCAACCTGAAAATGAATAAGTATTTTCGATTCCTTTCAAAATAGTTACTCCGTACATGGATTGCAGGATTTAAAAAAAATTTTTTCTTGGTTAATTACAGTCGAGTCTGTCAAATAAAAGGTGAACGATGAGAAATTTAAATACTGGACAAGATCAGTTTTTCGGATCTATTCTACAGAAAGCTAGTTGACATTCAAATTCCAGTTCTTAGTCTAAATTGTATCGTTGAATTTTATTGGGTTGGATTGTCACTCTATTGCGAGTCAATGGAAGTTTCTTCTCTTCTACCAATTGAGACCAGCTTAACAGAGTGGCCCAGCCTAACTTGGGAGAGCAAGGATTGGTGCGGTGGTGAGAGCATTCGCCTCTCACCAATGAATGTGTCCCAGGTTCAAATTTCCGGCATGGACACCATATATAGGTTGAGTCTGTTGTTTGTTCTCTCCCTTGCTCCTACAGGTTTTTCTCCGGGTGCTCCGGTTTTCCCTTTCCTCAAAATTCATTTTTTTCAAAATTCCAATTCGACCAGGAATCAGGTAGACGAAGAACCACTAAGTGGATGTGCTACCTCTAAATCGTTATTAATTAATTATTTATTTATTTATTTATTTATTTGCTTAATCAATTATTTACATCCTCTTACCACACAGCCCACTGTGGTTTTTAATATCTTTTGAACACCGGAAACACCATCAACAGTAGAACCAAAGCAGATGTTGTCGGCAAAATCTCTGGAGCCGTTTTTGCCTTGCACAGTTACTTCAGTTAGAAAGGTTTTTCTTCCTGCGGGTTACAAGCAAGGCAATTTAAAAGCCGTCAGCTACAAATGCTTTGCACGTAAACTTACATATATCCTCATGAGCATATGGAATAAAACATTAATATTTATGGTTCGCCTGTAATTTTGTGACTAAATAGAAAAGTTCAAAATATTATTCAAAACTTCAGAGCCACACGAAGGATGTCACTAATGCGTATATAGCCCTTTCAGCTAAGGCTGCGAGATGGCTTTTATCTCTGAAAGAAAAGTATAGCACTGCCACCAAATCCCCGAATCTGCGGAGCGATAGTGAGGTCCCACATCGACAAAAGTAGGCTGCAAAATAACTGACATCTTTGATTTTGCATCTTCCATCTCCTTTTTAATAGTGTATGAATAGGTAACGAAAGCTCGAGGGACCTTCCTTTGAAATTACTGGCGTTTCAAAGAGAAGTTGAAGGGACTCAAAGTAAGTCTAGCCTCTTACCAAAGTTAATCTCGAGCGTTCTGTTTTGATCCGAGGTGCTTGGACACCAGGAAAAGCCCCCTCCTACCAGAGGAATGCCCCAAGATTCATTGTAAGATGAACCCTTGATCGTTGAGTTCGACAGATGAATAGCACTTCGGTGCAAGTCTAACAGCTTGCCACATTTAGCTGTTTGAAGAACACAAAGCGGATTCAGTGGTGAATATATCTATAGTACAGTCACGTTCTCAAACCAAGATTGCATAAATGATAACATTCAGCGCAGCTATCTAGGTGCAAGCTAACGCTAAACCTATGTTCATTAAGGATTAAAGATTTTTTCATAAAGTGGGTTTCAATCTGCCCTTGGATTATAAGTTAAATGTATAAAGACATATATGTGACATCTCGAGACTATGAACATTTAAATTCAATTCAAATGATTTGCTGTTCATGATTTATACCAGGAAAAGCCCGAAACTACTGAAATGTACCATTTCTTTCATGTCTCCACTAACAGCAGAAACAGTCACCAAAGACTGAAAAAGGTCTCGGTAAAACGAATAGCTTTAGTGCTTACATGTAGTCTATCCAAAAGCGTGTCCAAATGTATAATCTGATCTCCGACGCAACTTTCAAAGTATTAGCTTGTTCAAGTCATTTTTGATGTCCGTGAAAAAAGGGAAAAAGATTCACTTTCAATATTTACAATTTACCACCATAATGTAATGTCCATAGGACCCACCTCCGAGAAGGTAGACCTCGCTTACAAGGAGGCCACCCTTTCCACCTGCAGGACAGCTGGTGGCATTGTAAACGCTGTAGTTGAAATGGGCATATGGACCAGAGTAGCAAGCTCCTCCATCAAAAACAGCGAAAGCTTTGTAGTCCATCTTTGCTGACTCTAAAGCACACTTCAATACAGCGTTTTTTCTCGTATTGAATGGGCTATCTAGGTAAGTTGCATTGACTGTCTCAAGTGACGAGAAAGTCCTTGTATCGTTGATGTCAATGAAACATCCCAGACTTAGGAAATCGACAGATTTGCCTGTAATGATTATGAATTAAAAGCATACCAATATATTAGTTTTTTATTGCATTTAGGAATAAGAACTCGTTGTATCCTTCTTGAGCTAGACCAGTAAACAGATTATTCAAGAGAAAGGGAGAAAAAAAAGGACAACAGCTCACTTTGGAATTACCAAATAATCACATAATCAACAGCACCAAAGTTACATTCTGTGAGGTACTACGATCGTCAATAGAGTACGATTTTGAAGCGTCCCTCTTATGTAACTGTCACTTACCATTCCGCAATGAGGAAAAAGACCCCTTGGTATCAACTTTGTTTATCTTATTATCTTAACTTAGCACAGATCAGTTAAATGACAGAATTGGTGACTCAAGTAGCAAGTAAACAGCCAAATGGCAACAATGTAACGTGTTACTTTTTTATTATTTTGCAGGACGGTAAACTGGAACAGTTGGCTGTAAAAATGGTTCCTTATTTTCCAACATAAGCGTTAAGAATCCTAATATAAATTTGCTGTTTCAAATATTCTAATATATCACTTACTCATTTCACAATTCACGCCATGGAATTCCGGAGAACATTTGCATTTGTAGCCATCCTTGGAACTTGTACACGTACCATTGTTATGACATGGGTAGCTTACGCACCTGTCAACCACTTATAACGAAATTTTGAGTACAAATAAAGGAAATTATGATGAAAAAGGAATTGAAGGACATACACAAAATTAAGGCCAGCATTTGATGGTAAGCGTGAGCACACCCTAGCACAGACCGACTATGGCTCGGTTCAGTGTTCTGGAAACAGATAGGCATGTTGTTTTAATTCATGCACACCTGTATTACGGGGTCTCAAAAAGGACATTCAGGGGCCACATTGGGATGGTGGCCAGTCCTGACAGATACCTACGTAAGGACAACCATGAGCACATAGCAAGGCCATGGCTATGACCTTCCTTGTTTTTTTTTCATCAAAGATAAAAAGGGATTGTTAAAGAAAGCATATGCTCCTATTTCCGTGTCACGTGAATTAAACTAGAACCATCTGAAACATTTATCACCGATCCATTCATTCACTTTCGTAGCACTGTAAGTTTGTACATGCACATATCCGCTCGTCCCTTTGAGCTGAACAAAACAATCGTCCCCGGATCAGGGAAATCCTAGCAAGAAAATAATTTTCTACCCACTAGTAAACACTGACATGCTGAAGTTCGTCAGCGGCTTTCTTGTTACTATTTGTTTGTACGATTGCTTCATTTATCGCTCAAATTTCATTTTCCGAAAATTTCTCGAAACGAGACGCCATCTTGGCTTCCGTCCCCGGCAAAATAGCGAATAGCCAAGGGTATTCCGAGTTACGGAAGCCAATCAAAACGCGCGAAAATTGCTGTTCACTAATAATGTAAATACTAAGCTAAATAACCTGACATATATGCCTACCTTGACAAATCGTTCGAGCCATTGTCATCGACTTAGTAAAAAGACAGTTCGTGCCATTACACTCAACAAAGTAATCGCTATCTGGATCGGAAGCTATCTCCCTCATTTGGCCTGGGGAGATTTCATCTCCGATACCCACAGCAATAAGAGTAGCGTTCCAATTTTTTAAGCTGATGGCAGAAACAGCAATATCGTCATCAGACTTGTGACTTGCAATGACAAGCACAACGAGTGGGACATCTCTTCGTGTATCGTTGTCAGATAACTGATATCTAACTGAGTCCAAAGCTTTTCCCAAAACTACTTGACTAGTGTTCGGAAAATACAACCCTAAGAAGTTGTTAAGCTCTGCCCTCGTTTTATAAACGTACGTTCCGTTCCCTTCTACGGCAGTAATGAACCATGTCTTATTGATGTCAATATCAAAATTCCTGGAAATATTGGTGATGAAATCACCAACCAATCTGAATCGAGCTTCACCCATTTTGTAGGAGCCATCCACAGCAAATACCACAGTCAAGTTTCCTGAGCACACAGCTAAAAATACATAGATATGCAATAACTTGTCATTTCAAAGTGGAAATATTAAAGACATGAAAGTGTTAAAATTAATTGGTCACCATTTTGACAAGTGGATGTAACATTGCGTGCACCAAAATGCTCTTATGACTTGCAAGATAGACAGAGGTTGGAAAAGAAACCTCAAAAGTAATTAACGAGTGATTTTTCTTGAGACATTTTTTATTGTCTGTTTTAAAAACCTTTTTTTCCACCGCTTTAGAATTGGTTAATTATTATTATCTGTTTATTGTTTATTGTTTTGTTTGCCAAAAATTGTACAAATCAAATAAAATCTAATTACTTAAACTCTCATGGCGAGGAAGCCCAAGAGAAGCCAAACAATAAAAAAAGCCTAAAATAACAAAGTAATGACCCAGTTACAGTTCTTTTTTTTTTGCGCGCCAGGAATCTGTACGTTGCTATGTATCAATAAACAACTTATAGTAATCAAGTATTAATTGTAGCCTAACGTTCCAAGTTGAAAATAAAAGATAACAAATAGCATGATATTTGACATTGTAAGACGAATCAAATAACATTTGTATACCGTATTGGCAGTAGACCAGAAACAAAAATTATTCGAAGCCAGTGTTCATCAAGGTTATTGATTTCATTTTGCTACAAATTTAGACTGAACAACCAACCAAGTAGTTATTAAAAGTTGAGATACTTGCTTTCCTTACAAGATTCATACTTGTCGTGCCGGAAGGATTTCCCCTTTAAAGCGCTTCAGTCTTTCCAATTTCTATTGTTAATACCAACCTTCGCTAAATTTGACATCGGTGTAATATATAGATTTAGCCAAAGCTAAAGCAAAGCTCCCGTTTATATGCATTCTACATTTACTCAAGACAACGGACTTTAAACTCTTGCAAAGAAATCCTCAAATTTATACTTATCTTATCTTTAGGATACCCTATTTTGACAGCTGTCAATAGACCATAATATGGATGTCTGTTGTCAAGTCAAACACAGTTTACAGGCTCCCACACTAGCTTTCGCATTGTTTTCCTTCTGGTTCGGACGGACGGACCTACGGGGCTCCGCTAAGAAAATGGATTTAAGGCAATCTTTTGTATGTCTTTGGAAAATATAGTCTAAATTACAGATGGTAACGTCGTTTAAAGAAGGTTTCAATATAAGAAGCCAGGAAATAAAATAATAACGAACATGTCTGTGATCGAGTTTTGATTCAGATTTATTCATCCTTTTGTTTCAAAGTTAAATATCTTCGGATTTATTTACTTTTTACTCCGACTTGTTATTTATAGAGACGTCTGGTTATTGTTAGCTCTCGCTTTGGTCTTCTTTTAGAGTTAGTCACACTCCATGGTGCAGTGTCCTATATCAAGTTAATGAACGGATGATACCGACGTCATACACTCCGGCATAACTTAGGTTTAACTGTCTGTGTCAATTTGCTTAATATTCTGATCTTATTTTTTCATTTACTCCTAAAGGGTGGGGATCCAAAAGAGTTTCTTTTTCTCATGCGACGTTAAACACATTGTCAATGAAAAGAGCTGTGATATTTTAAAAGTTAACCTCCGTTATAAGAAATTGTTGTTACAGTTGACAAAACAACAATGTGCTATGATATGGCCCTATCTAGGCCTATATCAGTCCACATACCATATGCGGTTTACCTTTCAGAAATGATGCATCTACTATGTTCTTCAATACGCCTAAACAAGTGATTTTTAGATGTTTGCCTTAAATCACATGCGAACGGGATATTTTTCCGTTGTTTTAATTTGTTTTTGCTTTGTTTTGTTTTTCGGCTTTTTTTCCTTCTAAGGCTTTGAGACAGAAGTTGATCATGTTGAACGATACACTGGGCCTAGTAAGGATTAAATATTTTAGCCGCCGCTCATTCAGACGAACATCACCGTTACAGCCATGAATATATAAATGCTCTTTTTTGATTTATTTAATTAAAACATTTTAAAATTATGTATAATTTGAGACGATGTTTTGGAAACTTCTGTGATTTTTCCTGCTTGTTTGGCTCAAAGTAACCTTCTAACTATATAATAAATAATTCTTAGTGTTTCTTTCAATTATTTGTACACTTATATGATACCATTTGTAATGTTATTCTTGGTAGATGTAACAGATGGTTTAATTGTTTACAGAAATTATTCAGTATTGTAATCACTATCAATGTTTATATGAAAAGCAACAATTGCATTTAAAAGAAATGTACACACTGTAAATTGTATTCTGAAAACAACAATGATTATTCCTACCTTCACTCCGAATAGAACTGCCCCAAGAAAGTATTAACAAAGTGACAATTAATATAAATGTTATCCATCTTGCGTTCATTACCCCCGCCATAGCTGCAAGGTGGACTGTCTTTGACAGACCAGAATAGAGTAGTTCTTACCACTGTTATGAATACATGGATTACGCTTATAATTACAAAATCAACTGTTACGCTCGGTCAGTCAAATTGACAGTATTATTAATTGCGTCAAAATACCCTAGTTACCTTCTAGGACAGAACTGAAATAGAAACAAAAAACAATGAAAGGGTATGTGAGGCAAAGATGCAGTTTAATTAATATACGCCAGTGCCCACAATTACATACCCAAAGTCCCCCTTTTCGATCTGCGCCAGGTGAGGTTATGAATTTTGTGATTGCAAGAACCAGGCCGGAGGTTGGTAGATTACTGACAAGCGCAGACGGAATAAAATGCTGTAGAATTATCGGTCTTGGGGTTAAAACTGCATATTTCTGCCTTTAAAGAGAGGTTGTTTTTTTTAATTATTGCTGAAAATGCAGAAGTCTACCAGGTCTACCAGACGAATATTCTTATTCCATCAAAGATTCCTTATTTAAAATTATGTATTTCTTAGTAATATATATATTTTTTCAAAAAGTGGGGGGCCCTCGAGCCTATCCCCCTGCGCGGGCCCTGCTTATAGAGGTGTCCGTTATTAGATAGAGTTGATCGCTGTATCTCTTGTTCAATGTGTCGTACTAAAATATGCTATCGGTTCGTGTTAAACTAGTGTAAATCTGTGAACAGTTTCGATACACGGCAAGAATATATGAGGTGTAGAAGGGAATTTAACAATGGAAAAAATAATCAAAGAAGAAATAAAACTGAATTTGCTTGTGATTGAATCTGTCAAAGAGGACAGGGCTTCATTTAATGCTCTCAAATGTTACTAGTCATTGTAAAAAAA
>CALNXI010000133.1:393135-435635 GCA_942486025.1 Porites evermanni
AGTCCGCAGTCCGTAGTCCGTAGTCAGCAGTCCACTGTTCGCAGTCCGCATTCCGAAGTCCGCAGTCCACAGTACCCTTACACTGACTGATTTAGTACCTAGTCTCTAACTCGGTCAGCAAGGCGGTAAGATTTTCGATCGGAAGGTACGAGAAGAAGCGTGAATTTTTTGACCTTTTTGCTGCGAAGTTTGAAAGCGGAGCGATGCGATTTTCTGGGGGAATTCGCTCCGGCGCTGGACCCTTTCAAAATATGGATTTCGCCCTTGTTATTCTATTTTTAGGAACAGTAAACCGTCAACGGCGAACTCAAAATCCTTCAAAATCGCTCAAAAAACCGCTTTTGAGGCAAAAGGACGACTATATACCACAGGTAAGGTAATCCAACGTTTATTTAACATTGATTTATATACATACTTAGCGATATATGGCTATGGGTTAGGCAAACGGTAAATCCAGTACGCTTACTATAAAATGACGTCGGTTACACACACACACATTGTGTGGGTGCCCTGTGGTTTTTTGCACCTCAAATAAGAGTTCCAATATCAAGAAAATCAGTTTTTTAAAACCAGTGTGGATTTTGTCCCCTAATTGAGAACTTTTTCTGAAAAACATAAAGTTTCATGTGAAGATTCAACTTCCTACTGATTTCAAAATGACTGAAGGTAAGTTAAGTGTTCAGACTGTAGTTTGCTCTTTTAGAAGAGGGGGGTGGGGGTCGCTGCCACAGGAGCTTTGATTATTATTATATTTCTGAGAGATATGAGAAAAAAAAGTCCCGTGGAGGTTGGGGGGGAAGGGGAGGGGACAAAAATACTTTTTCTGAGAGAGAACTGTGTTGGTAATCTTGATCTTTAAAAATTTAACTCACCTTGCCTAAAGATAGTGGGGGTGTGGCTATTAAATGTAATGACTCTTGGACTGAGTAGTTGTGTCTGGTATCAAAGACATTCATTGCCTTGAAATTCGTTGCGATCATATTTTTTGAATTTGACATGCTGGTTTAAACTGGTTTGAGTTCATTTTTTTTAGTTAAGCACGGATGAAGTGCTGAAGCAATATGATCCATTGGGCAATTCCAGAAAATATCCATACCATACGATGGATGCCTTTTTGGAATTCTGAGGGCAAGGGGCATTCTTTGAACTGGAAATCAAAAGGCTTTGGAGGGGGAGGGGGGGGGGGGAATAGTGAATAGTTATGATTGGAATTCCGAAGGCATGGAGGGGTTTTTAGATCTTAAAAGATCTGGAATTTCAACAGGGGACAGACAAGAGTGTATTCCTTGAAAACGCTTATTTCATGGACTTCATCAGTTCGCAAATAAAGCATGAACTGATGACACTGCTGATTACCAAGGAAGCAAGATATGACAAGGATCAATCAATCAGGCATGTGTTTGTGTCCATTTGCGGAAGAAAACCAACAAAATGTAGGGCTGTACATCGAGCTCCAGAGGCCATAATGCTACAAAACATCCTTTTTTTTCTCTCATGAAAACAGCCATGGCCCATAAATTATTTGTCCATAATGCAAAACATGTTTTTTTTTAACTGAGGACGTCATTTTAAATTTTGAATCTCGTGGGATTGGAAGTGACTGCTGACCCTGAATGCTCAAATTAATGATTACGAAACTCTGTGGGCTTGGGGGATAACCCATTTTGGAACTTCTGAAGGCAAGGGGGGTTAAAATATGGAAGCAATCCATGGTTTGGTATGGATATTTTCTGGAATCGCCCATTGGGAAAGGGTTACTCAGTGAAGTGTCTTTATTATATAGATGGTTTCTCTAGAGAAAACATTCACTTTCACCCCTATAAAGGTGGGAAAGACTCTGGCAATGATAAATAAAGCATAAAAATATATACTACTTATTAACCGAGAGTGAGGTCATTACAGAAAAATCTCAGACCAAGGTCTTGATATTGCGCGGTCATTACATCAAGGACTCTCTTCACCACCACCGCCACTAACCATTTCTATTGTTTTCCCTCCTCCCAAAGGAACTATTTTTCTTTTAAAGGTACGGTCTTATTGTTGCACCTTTACCGTAATGGAAGCCCCTTTCCTCGGTTTTTTTTTTCACGTTATATGAAGCCAAGATCACCGCTGACATACATTGCCCCGATGACTTACATGCCATGCTGTCAAGTATGTCGATCTTGAGGCAGGAACCGTTTCCACTGAGAGGACCACGTGGGGAAATTTTCAAATGCTGAGTTGAAACAGGCGGTTGAATTGTTATCGTCAGATTATTAGCATAAGCTGGAGACGTCCATGGAATATCAGCCTGAAAATGAATAAAGTATTTTCGATTCCTTTCAAAATAGTTACTCCGTACATGGATTGCAGGATTTAAAAACATTTTTTTCTTGGTTAATTACAGTCGAGTCTGTCAAATAAACGGTGAACGATGAGAAATTCAAATACTGGACAAGATCAGTTTTTCGGATCTATTCTACAGAAAGCTAGTTGACATTCAAATTCCAGTTCTTAGTCTATATTGTATCGTTGAATTTTATTGGGTTGGATTGTCACTCTATTGCGAGTCAATGGAAGTTTCTTCTCTTCTACCAATTGAGACCAGCTTAACAGAGTGGCCCAGCCTAAACTGGGAGAACAAAGGTTGGCGCGGTGGTGAGAGCATTCGCCTCCCACCAATGAATGTGTCCCAGGTTCAAATTTCCGGCATGGAGACCATATATAGGTTGACTGTGCTGCTGGTTCTCTCTCTTGCTCCTAGAGGTTCCTCTCCGGGTGCTCCGGTTTTCCCTTTCCTCAAAATCCATTTTTTCCAACTTCCAATTCGACCAGGAATCAGGTAGACGAAGAACCACTCAGTGGATGTGCCACCTCTAAATCGTTATTTATTTATTTGCCTAATCAATTATTTACATCCTCTTACCACACAGCCCACTGTGGTTTTTAATATCTTCTGAACACCGGAAACACCATCTACAGTAGAACCAAAGCAGATGTTGTCGGCAAAATCTCTGGAGCCGTTTTTGCCTTGCACAGTTACTTCAGTTAGAAAGGTTTTTCTTCCTGCGGGTTACAAGCAAGGCAATTTAAAAGCGGTCAGCTACAAATGCTTTGCTCGTAAACTTACATATTTCCTCATAAGCATATGGGATAAAACATTAATATTTATGGTTCGTCTGTAATTTGTGACTAAATGGATAAAGTTCAGAACATTATTCAAAACTTCAGAGCCACACGAAGGATGTGATGGCTTTTATCTCTGAAAGAAAAGTATAGCACTGCCGCCAAATCCCCGAATCTGCCGAGCGATCGTGAAGTCCCACATCAACAAAAGTAGGCGGCAAAATAACTGACATCTTCGATTCTGCATCTTCCATCTCCTTTTCAATAGTGTACGAATAGGTGACGAAAGCTCCAGGGACTTTCCTTTGAAATTGCGGGCGTTTCAGAGAGAAGCTGAACGGACTCAAATTAAGTCTAGTCTCTTACCGAAGTTAATCTCGAGTGTTCGGTTTTGATCCGAGGTACTTGGACACCACGAAAAGCCCCCTCCTACCAGAGGAATGCCCCAGGATTCATTGTAAGATGAACCCTTGATCGTTGAGTTCGACAGATGAATAGCACTTCGGTGCAAGTCTAACAGCTTGCCACACTTAGCTGTTTGAAGAACACAAAACGGATTCAGTGGTGAATATATCTATAGTACAGTCACGTTCTCAAACCAAGATTGCATAAATGATAACATTCAGCGCAGCTATCCAGGTGCAAGCTAACGCTAAACCTATCTTCATTAAGGATTAAAGATATTTTCATAAAGTGGGTTTCAATCTGCCCTTGGCTTATAAGTTTTAAATGTATAATTAACAATTATTCCTCAAGCCCGAATGGGCTCTGAATGAATAGCCCATGAGGCCGAAGGCCGAATTGGCTATCGACTCAGAGGCCATGAGGGCGAGAGGAATAATTGTTTTAGTAAAATCCAACTAGTTGGTCATAAATATCGAGAATAAAAAAATTGTAGCTAGTTAAAGCTAGACTTTAATCCTCTTTTGCCGCCAAAAAGCCCGCGCCTTTCGCTACTAGTGGGCTATAACATATAGCCTAATAGTAGCTCAACCAATCAGAACGCAGCACTGATAATAGACCACTAGTTGGGTTTTACTAAAGGCATATATCTGATATCTCGAGACTATGAACAGTTAAATTCAATTCATATGATTTGCTGTTCATGATTTATACCAGGAAAAGCCCAAAAGTACAGCAGCAGAAACAGTCACCAAAGACTGAAAAAAGTCTTGGTAAAACGAATAGCTTTAGTACTTACATGTGCTCTATGCAAAAGCGTGTCCAAATGTACAATCTGCTCTCCGACGCAACTTACAACGTATTAGCTTATTCAAGTCATTTTGGATGTCCGTGAAAAAAGGGAATAAGATTCACCTTCAATATTTACAATTTACCACCATAATGTAATGTCAATAGGACCCACCTCCAAGAAGGTAGACCTCGCTTACAAGGGGGCCACCCTTTCCACCTGCAGGACAGCTGGTGGCATTGTAAACGCTGTAGTTGAAATGGGCATATGGACCAGAGTAGCAAGCTCCTCCATCAAAAACAGCGAAAGCTTTGTAGTCCATCTTTGCTGACTCTAAAGCACACTTCAATACAGCGTTTTTTCTCGTATTGAATGGGCCATCTAGGTAAGTTGCATTGACTGTCTCAAGCGACGAGAAAGTGCTTGTATCGTTGATGTCAATGAAACATGCCAGACTTAGGAAATCGACAGATTTGCCTGTTATGATTATGAATTAAAAGCATACCAATATATTAGTTTTTTATTGCATTTAGGAATAAGAACTCATTGTATCCTTCTTGAGCTAGACCAGTAAACAGATTATTCAAGAGAGAGGGAGAAAGAAAAGGACAACAGCTCACTTTGGAATTAACAAATAATCACATAATCAACAGCACCAAAGTTACATTCTGTGAGGTACTACGATCTTCAATAGAGTACGATTTTGAAGCGTCCCTCTTATGTAACTGTCACTTACCATTCTGCAGTGAGGAAAATAGACCCCTTGGTATCAACTTTGAGATTCGATGTTTATCTTATTATCTTAACTTAGCACAGATCAGTTAAATGGCAGAATTGGTGCCTCAAGTAGCAGGTAAACAGCCAAACGTAACGTGAGAAGAGGTCAGGCTATATCTTTTTTATTATTTTGCAGGACGGGTAAACTGGAACAGTTGGCTGTAAAAATAGTTCCTTATTTTGCAACATAAGCGTTAAGAATCCTAATATAAATTTGCTGTTTCAAATGTTCTAATATATCACTTACTCATTTCACAATTCACGCCATGGAATTCCGGAGAACATTTGCATTTGTAGCCATCCTTGGAACTTATACNGCTGTAGTTGAAATGGGCATATGGACCAGAGTAGCAAGCTCCTCCATCAAAAACAGCGAAAGCTTTGTAGTCCATCTTTGCTGACTCTAAAGCACACTTCAATACAGCGTTTTTTCTCGTATTGAATGGGCCATCTAGGTAAGTTGCATTGACTGTCTCAAGCGACGAGAAAGTGCTTGTATCGTTGATGTCAATGAAACATGCCAGACTTAGGAAATCGACAGATTTGCCTGTTATGATTATGAATTAAAAGCATACCAATATATTAGTTTTTTATTGCATTTAGGAATAAGAACTCATTGTATCCTTCTTGAGCTAGACCAGTAAACAGATTATTCAAGAGAGAGGGAGAAAGAAAAGGACAACAGCTCACTTTGGAATTAACAAATAATCACATAATCAACAGCACCAAAGTTACATTCTGTGAGGTACTACGATCTTCAATAGAGTACGATTTTGAAGCGTCCCTCTTATGTAACTGTCACTTACCATTCTGCAGTGAGGAAAATAGACCCCTTGGTATCAACTTTGAGATTCGATGTTTATCTTATTATCTTAACTTAGCACAGATCAGTTAAATGGCAGAATTGGTGCCTCAAGTAGCAGGTAAACAGCCAAACGTAACGTGAGAAGAGGTCAGGCTATATCTTTTTTATTATTTTGCAGGACGGGTAAACTGGAACAGTTGGCTGTAAAAATAGTTCCTTATTTTGCAACATAAGCGTTAAGAATCCTAATATAAATTTGCTGTTTCAAATGTTCTAATATATCACTTACTCATTTCACAATTCACGCCATGGAATTCCGGAGAACATTTGCATTTGTAGCCATCCTTGGAACTTATACACGTACCATTGTTATGACATGGGTAGCTTACGCACCTGTCAACCACTTACAACGAAATTTTGAGTACAAATAAACGAAATTATGATTAAAAAGGAATTGAAGGACATACACAAAATTAAGGTCTGCATTTGATGGTAAGCGTGAGCACACCCTAGCACAGACCGACTATGTCTCGGTTCAGTGTTCTGGAAACAGATAGGCATGTTGTTTTAATTCATGCACACCTTTATTACGGGGTCTCAAAAAAGACATTCAGGGGCCACTTTGGGATGGCGGCCAGTCCTGACAGATACCTACGTAAGGAAAACCATTAGCACATAGCAAGGCCATGGCTATGGCTTTCCTTGTTTTTTTTTTTTTTGTATCAAAGATAAAAAGGGATTGTTAAAGAAAGCTGGTTCACTTTTTTGTAGACTGACTAATATGCTCCTATTTTCGTGTAACGTGAATTAAACTAGAACCATCTGAAACATTTATCACCGATCCATTCATTCACTTTCGTAGCACTGTAAGTTTGTACATGCACATATCCGCTCGTCCCTTTGAGCTGAACAAAGCAATCGTCCCCGGATCAGGGAAATCCTAGCAAGAAAATAATTTTCTACCTACTAGTAAACACCGACATGCTGAAGTTCGTCGCCGGCCTCTTGGTACTATTTGTTTGTATGATTGCTTCATTTATCGCTCAAATTTCGTTCTCCGAAAATTTCTCGAAACGAGACGCCATCTTGGCTTCCGTCGCCGGCAAAATAGCGAATAACCAAGGGTATTCCGAGTTACGGTAGCCAATCAAAACGCGCGAAAATTGCTGCTCACTAATAAGGTAAATACTAAGCTAAATAACCTGACATATATGCTTACCTTGACAAATTGTTCGAGCTATTGCCATCGACTTAGTAAAAAGACTATTCGTGCCATTACACTCAACAAAGTAATCGCTATCTGGATCCGAAGCTATCTCCCTCATTTGGCCTGGGGAGATTTCATCTCCGATACCCACAGCAATAAGAGTAGCGTTCCATTTTTTAAAGCTGATGGCAGAAACAGCAATGTCGTCATCAGACTTGTGACTTGCAATGACAAGCACAACGACTGGAACATCTCTTCGTGTTTCGTTGTCAGATAAGTGATACCTAACTGAGTCCAAAGCTTTTCCCAAAACTACTTGACTAGTGTTTGGAAAATACAAGCCTAAGAAGTTGTTAAGCTCTGTCCTCGTTTTATAAACGTACGTTCCGTTTCCTTCTACGGCAGTAATGAACCATGTCTTATTGATGTCTATATCAAAATTCCTGGAAATATTGGTGATGAAATCGCCAACCAATCTGAATCGAGCTTCACCCATTTTGTAGGAGCCATCCACAGCAAATACCACAGTCAAGTTTGCTGAGCACACAGCTAAAAAATACATAGATATGCATTAACTTATCATTTCAAAGTGGAAGTACTGAAGACATGAAAGTGTTAAAATTAATTGGTCACCGTTTTGACGAGTGGATGTAACATTGCGTGCACCAAAAGGCTCTTATGACTTGCAAGATAGACAGAGGTTGGAAAAGAAACCTCAAAAGTAATTAACGAGTGATTTTTCTTGAGACATTGTTCATTGTCTGTTTTAAAAACCATTTTTTTCCACCGCTTTAGAATTGGTTAATTATTATTATCTAAAATAACAAAGTAATGACCCAATTACCGTTCTTTTTTTGCGCGCCAGGAATCTGTACGTTGCTATGTATCAATAAACAACTTATAGTAGTCAAGTATTAATTGTAACACTACGTTTTTTAACCTGAAAATAAAAGATAACAAATAGCATGATATTTGACATTGTAAGACGAATCAAATGAAATTTGTATACAGTATTGGCAGTAGACCAGAAACAAAAGTTATTCGAAGCCAGTGTTAATCAAGGTTATTGACTTCATTTTACTACAAATTTAGACTGAACAACCCACCGAGTAGTTATTAAAAGTTGAGATGCCTGCTTTTCCTTACAAGATTCATACTTGTCGTGCCGCAAGGATTTCCCCTCTAAAGCGCTTCAGTCTCTCCAATTTCTATTGTTAATCCCAATCTTCGCTAAATTTGACATTGTTGTAATATGAAGATTTAGTTAAAGCTAAAGCGAAGCTCCCGTTTACGCATTCTACATTTACTCCAGACAATGGACTTTAAACTTTTGCAAACAAATCTTCAAATCTACACTTATCTTATCTTTAGGATACCCTTTTTTGACAGCTGTCAATTGACCATTATATGGATGTCTGTTATCAGGTTAAACACAGGTTACAGGCTTCAACACTAGCTAGAAAGATTGACATTTCGCATTGTTTTCCCTGTGGTGCGGACGGACGGGCCTACGGTAACGTAATTACCAAAATTTCTCGGATGGATAGACTACCAAATTTTCTTAGATATGGGCCGGGCTCCGCTAAAAATGGGTTTAAGGCAACCTTTTGTATGTCTTTGGAAAATATGGTCTAAAGAACAAAAGTTTGGTATTTACTGGTAACGTCGTTTAAAGAACGTTTCAATATAAGAAGCCAGGAAAGAAAATAATAACAAATATGTCGGTGATCGAGTTTTGATTCAGATTTATTTATCTTTTTTGTTTCAAAGTTAAATATTTTCGGATTTACTTTTTACTCCGACTTGTTATTTCTAGAGACGTCTGGTTATTGTTAGCTCTCACTTTGGTCTTCTTTTAGAGTTAGTGATACTCCATGGCGCAGTGTCCTATATCAAGTTAATGAACGGATGATGCCGACGTCATACACTCCGGCATAACTTAGGTTTAACTGTCTGTGTCAATTTGCTTATTATTCTGATCTTATTTTTTCATTTATTCCTTTACGTATTTTTAAAGGGTGGGGACCCAAAAGATTTTCTTTTTCTCCTGCGACGTTTGAACGCATTGTCAATGAGAATAGCTGTGATGTTTTAAAAGTTTAAAAACCTCTGTTAAGCAATTGTTGTTACAGTTGACAAAACAACAATGTGCTATTATATGGCCCTATCTAGGCCTATATCAGTCCACATACCATATGCGGTTACCTTTCAGAAATGATGTATCTACACTTTCCTTTCAATACGCCTAAACAAGTGATTTTCATTTGTTTGATTTATTATAAATCACATGCGAATGGGATTTTTTTCCGTTGTTTTAATTTGCTTTTGGTTTGTTTTGTTTTTTGGCTTTTTTCCTCCTAAGGCTTTGAGAGAGAAGTTGATGATGTTGAACGATATAGGGCCTAGTAAGGATTACATATTTTAGCCGCCGCTCATTCAGACGAACATCACCGTTACAGCCATGAATATATAAATGCTCTTTTTTGATTCATTTAATTAAAACATTTTAAAATTACGTATAATTTGAGACGATGTTTTGGAAACTTCTGTGATTTCTCCTGCTTGTTTGGCTGAAAGTAACTTCCATCTAACTATATAATAAATAATTCTTAGTGCACGTGTTTCTTTCAGTTATAAGTACACTTATATGATACCATTTGTAATGTTATTCTTGGTAGATGTAACAGAATCTGATGGTTTGTTTGTAGAAATTATTCGGCATTGTAATCACTATAAATGTTTAAATGAAAGCAACAATTGCATTAAAAAGAAATGTATACACTGTAAATTGTATTCTGGAAACAAAAATGATTATTCCTACCTTCACTCCGAATAGAACTGCCCCAAGAAAGTATCAACAAAGTGACAATTAATATAAATGTTGGCCATCTTGCGTTCATTACCCCCGCCATAGCTGCAAGGTGGACTGTCTTTGACAGACCAGAAAAGAGTCAATCTTACCGCTGTTGTGTATACATGGATTACGCTTGCAAAATCTGTTACGCTCGGTCAGTCAAATTGACAGTATTATTAATTGCGTCAAAATACCCTAGTTACCTTCTAGGACAGAACTGAAATAGAAACAAACAACAATGAAAGGGTATGTGAGGCAAAGAAGTAGTTTAATTAATACGCCAGTGCCCACAATTACATACCCAAAGTCCCCCTTTTCGATCTGCCTTAGGGAAGGTTATGAATTTTGTGATTGCAAGAACCAGGCCGGAGGTTGGTAGATTACTGACAAGCGCAGACGGAATGAAATTCTGTAAAATTATCAGTCTTGGGGTTAAAACTGCATATTTCTGCCTTTAAAGAGAGATTGTATTTTTAATTATTGCTGAAAATGCAGAAGTCTACCAGGTCTACCAGACGAATATTCTTATTCCATCAAAGATTCCTTATTTGAAATTATGTATTTCTTAATAATATATCTATTTTTTCAAAAAGTGGGGGCCCTCGAGCCTATCCCCCTGCGCGGGCCCTGCTTATAGAGGTGTCCGTTATTAGAGAGAGTTGATCGCTGTATCTCTTGTTCCATGTGTCGTACTAAAATATGCTATCGGTTCGTGTTAAACTAGTGTAAATCTGTGAACAGTTTCGATACACGGCAAGAATATATGAGGTGTAGAAGGGAATTTAACAATGGAAAAAATAATCAAAGAAGAAATAAAACTGAATTTGCTTGTGATTGAATCTGTCAAAGAGGACAGGGCTTCNATGTGTCGTACTAAAATATGCTATCGGTTCGTGTTAAACTAGTGTAAATCTGTGAACAGTTTCGATACACGGCAAGAATATATGAGGTGTAGAAGGGAATTTAACAATGGAAAAAATAATCAAAGAAGAAATAAAACTGAATTTGCTTGTGATTGAATCTGTCAAAGAGGACAGGGCTTCATTTAATGCTCTCAAATGTTACTAGTCATTGTAAAAAAAGCGCGAAATGAGTCCTTCTTCAAAGTAATTGGCCAAGACCTAATTTAGTACCCGTCAGTGTTAGATGTGGATTGCGGACTACAGACTACGGACCAGGGGTAAAATGCAGACTGGGTGTAAAATACAGACTGCAGACTAAAGGTAAAACGCAGGCTGGGGGTACAATGCAGAAAGAACCACATTAGGGGGGAAATAAGAGAAATGTCAAGCAGAAAACAATGTGGAAGACGATTTTTTTCCCGGAACCCAGAGACTTCGTTATCCACGTTACCCCCGTCCAGCGGAACGCGGAAGGAGATTGACGAGACCTGACGAGGAAGACATGTGAGACGCATGCCATGTGTAAACCATTTATTCTACCAACTCGGCCGATTTTGGGCATTCGGCGTGGAAGATACAAACACGGAGGATGACGAGTGGCAGGTATATTTGAAGTGAACCTTGCATTCTATTGATTTAATATTGTACATATCTACACTGTGTACGGTCACTACTGTTGTTCAGTGAGGTGCACATTTGCCAGAAGTTTCAATGGACATCCGAACAGCTGAAGTCTGCGTTCCTTGATTTGCAATACTTGCAATGGAAGGTCATCCAAATTTCCTGCAGAACATCTTTTTTTGTTGTTGAAATGACTAACGCCCTTTTTATCGTCATTATTTCTTCTGTACAGTTTTTTTGGTTAGCGGCTTTTATTTAAGCGTAAATATCGTCGTGTTGTAGCAATTCAATTTGAAGCGTGAGGTCTCCCGGTCGGATAAAGAGTACAAGATTGCAATTATTTTTCGAAGACGTTCCGAAGACCTTCTACTATCTGAACGCCCGGAACAGGATACAGAGAAGAAAGGAATGGATTTGTGAAAGCAGATGTCAAGTAAGTGATCGTTTATATTTTTTTACAGAATATTTTGACTTAAACCCGTAACCTTTCGTGACTACAGTTTATGCTTAAGCTTGGTCTGCATTTTTCACCAGGCCTGCGTTTTACTTTCAGTCTGCAGTCTGCGTTTTACACTCATTCTGCATTTACCCCTGGTCCGCAGTCCGCAGTCCGTAGTCCGTAGTCAGCAGTCCACTGTTCGCAGTCCGCATTCCGAAGTCCGCAGTCCACAGTACCCTTACACTGACTGATTTAGTACCTAGTCTCTAACTCGGTCAGCAAGGCGGTAAGATTTTCGATCGGAAGGTACGAGAAGAAGCGTGAATTTTTTGACCTTTTTGCTGCGAAGTTTGAAAGCGGAGCGATGCGATTTTCTGGGGGAATTCGCTCCGGCGCTGGACCCTTTCAAAATATGGATTTCGCCCTTGTTATTCTATTTTTAGGAACAGTAAACCGTCAACGGCGAACTCAAAATCCTTCAAAATCGCTCAAAAAACCGCTTTTGAGGCAAAAGGACGACTATATACCACAGGTAAGGTAATCCAACGTTTATTTAACATTGATTTATATACATACTTAGCGATATATGGCTATGGGTTAGGCAAACGGTAAATCCAGTACGCTTACTATAAAATGACGTCGGTTACACACACACACATTGTGTGGGTGCCCTGTGGTTTTTTGCACCTCAAATAAGAGTTCCAATATCAAGAAAATCAGTTTTTTAAAACCAGTGTGGATTTTGTCCCCTAATTGAGAACTTTTTCTGAAAAACATAAAGTTTCATGTGAAGATTCAACTTCCTACTGATTTCAAAATGACTGAAGGTAAGTTAAGTGTTCAGACTGTAGTTTGCTCTTTTAGAAGAGGGGGGTGGGGGTCGCTGCCACAGGAGCTTTGATTATTATTATATTTCTGAGAGATATGAGAAAAAAAAGTCCCGTGGAGGTTGGGGGGGAAGGGGAGGGGACAAAAATACTTTTTCTGAGAGAGAACTGTGTTGGTAATCTTGATCTTTAAAAATTTAACTCACCTTGCCTAAAGATAGTGGGGGTGTGGCTATTAAATGTAATGACTCTTGGACTGAGTAGTTGTGTCTGGTATCAAAGACATTCATTGCCTTGAAATTCGTTGCGATCATATTTTTTGAATTTGACATGCTGGTTTAAACTGGTTTGAGTTCATTTTTTTTAGTTAAGCACGGATGAAGTGCTGAAGCAATATGATCCATTGGGCAATTCCAGAAAATATCCATACCATACGATGGATGCCTTTTTGGAATTCTGAGGGCAAGGGGCATTCTTTGAACTGGAAATCAAAAGGCTTTGGAGGGGGAGGGGGGGGGGGGAATAGGGAATAGTTATGATTGGAATTCCGAAGGCATGGAGGGGTTTTTAGATCTTAAAAGATCTGGAATTTCAACAGGGGACAGACAAGAGTGTATTCCTTGAAAACGCTTATTTCATGGACTTCATCAGTTCGCAAATAAAGCATGAACTGATGACACTGCTGATTACCAAGGAAGCAAGATATGACAAGGATCAATCAATCAGGCATGTGTTTGTGTCCATTTGCGGAAGAAAACCAACAAAATGTAGGGCTGTACATCGAGCTCCAGAGGCCATAATGCTACAAAACATCCTTTTTTTTCTCTCATGAAAACAGCCATGGCCCATAAATTATTTGTCCATAATGCAAAACATGTTTTTTTTTAACTGAGGACGTCATTTTAAATTTTGAATCTCGTGGGATTGGAAGTGACTGCTGACCCTGAATGCTCAAATTAATGATTACGAAACTCTGTGGGCTTGGGGGATAACCCATTTTGGAACTTCTGAAGGCAAGGGGGGTTAAAATATGGAAGCAATCCATGGTTTGGTATGGATATTTTCTGGAATCGCCCATTGGGAAAGGGTTACTCAGTGAAGTGTCTTTATTATATAGATGGTTTCTCTAGAGAAAACATTCACTTTCACCCCTATAAAGGTGGGAAAGACTCTGGCAATGATAAATAAAGCATAAAAATATATACTACTTATTAACCGAGAGTGAGGTCATTACAGAAAAATCTCAGACCAAGGTCTTGATATTGCGCGGTCATTACATCAAGGGTGGGTCTGAGATTTCCTGTACTGACTTGTTATCTATTATATGGCCTTTTCATTATGGACAGGAGCCTGTGATCAATTAAAATGAACAACTGGTCAGCAGCTAACTTAAAAAAAATGCCACCTCAGTGAGATGTACACTTGAGCCTGCATTAGTCAGGTGACACTGGTCAGTGGATACCTTTTTGACAGCTGTCAATTAACCATAACATGGATGTCAATAAGGATGTCCACTAGCAAGTTAAACACAGATTGTATATGCCTTGGACACCTAGCTAGTAATGCCCAGTCATTACAAGAAAACAGCCAATCAGAGTGCACATTCTATTATAGCCATATAATAATAAACAACATCAGACAGTTGCAGGGAAAGGGGTGGGGGTAGTCCCTATAATGCAGGGTTATAGATAGGATTTTTCGAGGGGAGGAGTACACAGTGTGTCACCCCCAGAGTACTTACCAGATTGGCATGTCAACACCTTGGCCATGTTCTACTTAAATTGACATTTTATCGGATGAGCAGTGAGCCTGGGGGGAGGGACAAGCCTACAAAATAGGTGCAGAGGTTATTAAGTTCCATGTAACAAATTGCTCTATTTTACTCTTACTGCTCATCAGTCAAAAGCTCTTGTAGTAAGAGGCGGCGTGGATGCTGAGTGAGATTACAGTCGAACCTACGTGAACGGCTACCTCTCCACAACGGCAACGCCCACTAACGCATGTCCCCAACTGTCAAAATAACCTCTCCACAACGGCCAGTTTTTTTTCAGCGACTGATGAAAAATGTTCACGAATTGATCCCTACGGCATGATCAATCGCAGCAATTGTATTTTGATTTTTTTTTCAGTTTTACTGCTGCAGTGAGCAAAAATTGTCTACGATACTTATAGCGAATGTTGCGAACCTTGCTCGTTTCGTCACGTTAGAATTTTGATTCAAGGGATAATCTTAGCCTTTTGTGTATTTTATCTGTGTACATAATACATTGTACATATGTGATTGGATTACCATGATTATATGGAACACAGTAAGCATGAACTGAAAAAAATATTTTGTACTCCCTAAACATCAAAAATTGTCTTATAACATCTCTACCTCCCCATAACGGCCATCTCACCAAAACGGCCACTTTCTTCTGTCTCCAAGGTGACCGTTGTGGAGAGGTTCGGTTGTATCTCTCAAAGGGGGGTCACGGGTACCCCGGGATCCCCCTCTAACCACACCCCTGTAATGGCCTATACAAGGAATCCTCTACCCAAAAGGGCTGCATTTTTCAGGCTTCGGCTATATAAAAAAGGAAGGGATTTTATTAGCTAAAAGGGATGTAGTGCTCCAAACTAGGCACGTGGAGGGGGTACCATTTATTAAGAAAATGTATACGAAAGGGGTACACAATTGGTATACAGTTGAGTGAGGGGTTGGAGCTCGGGGTGGAGTGGTAACCAACTACAGATGACTTCCGAGAACTCCCGAACCGTTTAGGGAAATCGAAAAAAGTTCGGGAAATAGGGAAATGGGATGGGGAATGAATGCAAGTAACATACCCACTTCAAAGATTAATAAATTCACAGAGCTGGACACAGTAAATAAAATGCGCTGACCAAAAAGTAAAGTCAAAGACTACATAGTTGTTATATTAATTTCGGACTGCAGTACTATTTTTTTTCGACTTGTCAGGTGCCTCAATCATGGTTTGAGTTATCGAGGGTAAATGTATATAGAAATGATCTAAAATTACTTCGAGTTAGCGGGAGGTTCGAGTTATCGAGGGCTCGAGTTACCTAGGGTAAAATTATAGTAAATGTATGAAGGAAATTCAGGGGGAAATCGATTTTAGTTCGAGTTACTTATTGCGAGGTTCGAGTTAGCGAGGGTTCGAGTCATCGGGACTCGAGTAAATTGCAAAAGACCTATTTTCACTTAGCTTTATTTTGAAAGTGAGAGTTTTTGGAACTCAGAAAGGGCCTACTAGGTCACCTAGTTACTTATTGCGAGGTTCGAGTTAGCGAGGGTTCGAGTCATCGGGACTCGAGTAAATTGCACAAGGCCTATTTTCACTTAGCTTCGTTTTAAAAGTGAGAGTTTTTGGAACTCAGAAGGGGCCTACTAGGTCACCTGATTAGTCACTTCACTTTTAAGAACCTTTGACCCTTCAAAGGACAGAATACAAAGCATTAAAACAAACAACAACAACAAAAAGAAACAAAAAACAAAGATAATGAAAAAATAAATGTTAATGACAGTAATGACTTTCACAATTGTAATCAGATCACTAAACGACAAGTATGCGGACCAAAGTCATAGCTGGCTTTGAAAATAATTAATGATATTAGTTAAAACCGGCAAACAATGCAAAGAATTGAATGGAAGTATTTTCTCTCGAGAAAGTTGAGGCTCGCTGCTGTGTAGTGTTCCGAATTCTTTGTTGTTTCCATGCTGTCTTCTTCTTCGTTTTTTTTTTTTTCTCAGAACGAATCTTACAAGAACGTGATCACAATGACGTAGATCGCAACGTGAAGTGTCCAAAAAAGGTAAACACCTCCGTAGCTGCAGGATGGTTTTATTGGGAATGATAGGAAACAGGTGGAATGTGAAAAAAGTTGTCTTCGACGGGCGGGGAAGCTGGCCCTATAACAAGAAAAGGTTTTAGTAAAAACGTCAAACTGGGACAACAAACGGTGGCATTAGGGGTGGACGAAGTATACTAAATAACAGAATGGAATTAATTTAAATACTTATTTATTTATGTATTTATTTATTCATTCATGATTGAGAGCCTGGAAGAGGCTCTCCTCTAAAAAGTGAAAAGAAAAGTGCGCTCCTGATGGGTCTTGGCGGTATTCTCCGCCAAACGAACGTTCATTCGGCTTGCCTTGAGACTGGTGTGTGTATCATGACTTGAGTTATCTTTTAACGCGTGTGTCTTGTAATTAAAGAGTCATTAAGGCTTTTTTTACCTCCAATGCTCACGTCCTTTCATGCAATCGCAATATATGATGGAATATCGTTTCCATTATTATACCAGCTATTCTAGGCACTGAAATCTGCTAATCCACCAATATAAACTGCAAGCACTTATGACGAGAAGGTTTTAAAAACGTTCGCTCTCTTATACAGCTAAAATGCATCTCATTTTCGCTTCAGTTAGTAGTTACTTGTTTCGGTTTTAGTTACTATATTGTTTGTTTGTTTGTTATTTACTTAATCCTTGGCAACCACTATTGTCTTGTAAAAAAGTGACCTGGCTCACTCCTTACAAAGTTAGAACTAAAGTGTGTTTTATACCTGGTAACAACTACTTTTAAAGCGCGCGAGGCCATGTTGAGGGACAACTTAGCAGTGGCCTGAATTTTTAGAAAAAAAATTACTTTGAAAATTTTTTTGCCAACTTATCAGAGGGACGCTTTAACAACAGAGATGTCGCGTGCTGCTGTTAGATAATGTTGCGTGAGTGTAATTAATTTTACAGACGACTGAGCGTTATTGATTGCCATCAATTTTTGCAACGATCATAAAACGGTCTAAATTGCCATACAGGCCTTTTGAAAGGCAGAGCCTAAAGCGCCTCCCAAGTTGTAGGAATGTTTTCTTCGAGAAAAACGAGGCTTTTCGAAATATTTACAAGCTGCTTTATTTGTCTCGCTTTTGGAATGACACTTGCAAATAGTCAAGGTAAGAGTATAACATTGAGGTGAAGCATTTTTGTTTTATATCAGCTTTTTAGAATACAGAGCATTTTTCCTGATTTTTATTAACAAAATTGCGATGCGTAAGTTTGCTAAAAGTAATACTTCAAATATGACACTAATCAAGATTACTGCCGTATGGACTACCCTTTAGTAAAGAATTAAACAAATTATGTAAGAAAAAAGAACGTAAATTTTAAGCCTTTATAAGTGTATCTCTAGTTTGAAACTGTGTAGCATAGGCTACGTGGGACGAGACCATGATAGATTCATGACTATGCCTATAGAATTTCACTCTCTTAACTAGCACATGAAAATTAAGCTTTATTCTTCCTCTGTCCATGGACAGGATAATATCCTATATTATTACTTGCTTTATACACACTTTTTTTAACCAATGAAAAGTTGCGTTATATATTTTTGATATTTTACATTAAGAAACAATTTTAAGTCCACTTTTTCTACAAATATGACTTGACCGATATAGGCCACGAGTAGACCTTTCTGTTTTCGAACTTTGAATTTGTGATGTACATTATACGCCACTGACACTAACGCGTAATCGTTCGTAATCCTTAGGATGTATGAAGAGGCTATATCACGTGATTTTCTCACGATTTGAAGCTCACTCCCCTACTCAGTTTCTATAATGTAAAACTTACTTCCATTCTAGTGGCACATTTTATTTTAAGCTCAGTTGCTATGGCAATGACTCCCAAGAACTGAAGTATTAAAATGAAAGAAAAATAAATGTATTTCCATCAAGCCCTAGATTAGATTTGTTTAAAAGGTATTAATAAGAGAAGAGTGACATCCGTAGAAATTCCTTATAGGTCATGAAAGACCTTTAAAAAAGGACGTCTTGTATTGCACTGTAGACACTTTTGCATACATTTTCATGTTGGATATTGGCTTTGAAAAATAAGACAATTCCTAATCTTTCTTTTATTTCCTCTGGTCGCAGCATCCTTTTAGAAGCATGTCACACCATCTTGCTATACCAGAATTTAAGTTATAGTTATATGTTACTGTCAATTCAGCTAAATATCTGCACACACAGGAAAACGTACAACAACTAAAAAACGTGAAAATGTAAACTAGACAGATTTTAAAACAAACTACACCATGTAGCTTCCAATTTCTAGACTTTTTCGGTTAGCCTTTTCATGTGAAGATTACCATTTTGTTTTGTTTTGTTTTGTTTTTTTAGTATATATTCATAGATTTAAGTATTGGTTGAAAAACGGAAGTCCGTATCGTAAGATATGGTTGAGGTTTTAGAACGAAAATATTTGGCGAAATTATTTATTCATATTTTTGATACGTAATGATCCAGGGCCGGTAATAAAATCATAGCTGCAGGCGGGCATTGTCTATGACTAGGCATGAATTTTTGAAGCCTTAAGGCAGGGTTTGCCTATTTAGCATTTCTTCTAAACCTCAGCCCATAAAAAAAGGTTAAAAAAAAAGGTTTAATGGCTTGTTCAAAGTGGAAAGTGCACTTAGCTCATCCAGTTAGTTTACAGGCACTCCACTCAGTAAATCCAGCGAGTCACCAGAGCGGGACTCGAACCCGGGACCGCCGGATTGCAAGTCCGACGCGCGACCACTCGGCCACTCTGCTACTTATAACCCATACCTAACATGGGAAAAAAGTAACACCTCAAGTTAACAAACTAAAAGTATTATGGCGCTCTTTAAAGTTTAAAACTCTCGTAATGAGATATTATGGATAGATCAAAGCTGTTAATCTATCTTTTTCTTTTTCTCTGCGTCAATATCTCTTTATCAGGAACCACCAAGGTCACATACGATGGAAAAGTATATAGACGGGTTTTCTTTTTAAACAGTTCACTTTTTATAACTTCGAAAAAAGAAATGCTCCTGGGGTCAACATTACCGGGAAATTATTCGTAGTGAAATAAATATAACGTAAACTTTTTGCAATATCTCTACACACGTAACAAAGATTGTCTTATGCAGTCTGGCTAAATGGAAACCACTCTTGCAAAACAGAAGTTCCAGATATTGCAGATTATTTGGTGTCGATATCGTCAATATCGAGCATGTGGTGGGGTCCTCCACATTAATGCCTTCTTAATTCTGCCGGAATTAAAATAGATAACCACACAAAAGAATATACATCCGGAATATACTTAAGAGAAGGTATACAATTACACGCAATAACCACAAATGCTATAAACTTGACTATGGACAGGTTATGGGTTGTCTTAATATGTTAGCTCAAATGAAAACATGTTAACAATCCGTGTCCGCGCCTAAAGAATGAAATCATTGTGTTCCACGCTGAGTCATACTCTATTTCTACTTTTTGCCAAACAATGACCTAAATTGATAGGGGAAAATTTTTTAAATGATAAATCAAGGGACGTGAAAAAAAAAAAGATAATAATAAAATAATAATAATAATAATAATAATAATAATAAACAAACAAACAAACAAAAAAATATACAGTGTAAATATGCTCTCTTTCGTCAGATGCCTGTTCTTTGAGACCATGCCAAAATGGAGGAAACTGTACGGTTGACAGCAGTAGCAGCTACATCTGTGAATGTCCTTTGGGAATTGGCGGCCAAAACTGTACCGAAGGTATCAATTATTGTTCTTGAAATACATTTAACCATGCAGCCGTTATTCAACTTACATGTAGTTTGACACGATGAGTGTCGTTAGTTATGTGATTGACTCTACCGTTCAGGAAATCGGAACAATATCTACAAAAAGGGACAAAAGTGTTGAGACACTTCCATATAGAAATATCCATCCCCTCCCCCTGTGTTACCTTACTCCTCCCCCAAGTTAATTATTTTTATTTTCGACTCCAGATTCTTTCTTCAACTACAAACAACATTGATTCGGGTGTTGAGGGATTAACGGCCTTTAAGCAAAGTTGTGTAATGAATGAAATTGTCCATAAAAGCTCGCGTTTTATAGAAGTCTGTCAACTGCTTTTTGTCACTGATTGTAGCCTCAAGGCAAAGGAAATTCTCGACACTTTAACCAATACTTTGTTTTAGTTAGTATATATATTTTCTTATGAGCTCTTTTTATGACTTGATGACTTGATAACGACGTAAGTGAAACCTCGAAACGTCGTTATTAACGAAGACGATTTTAAGCAGTATTTATAGCGAAATATCTTACGGTACGCTTAGCTGGAGGTCATTATTTAATTGCCCCAACAGACGTAGTGAACGAGTGTGATTCAGCACCTTGCAAACATGGTGGGAATTGTACAGACCGTCTCGGAAGGTTTGACTGTGAGTGTCCACAGGATTACGCTGGTCGCCAGTGTGAATTAGGTAAGACAAATTACGCTTTTCACCTTGCAACAAAAACTCAAGATCATGGCCATGACTTTAAAATGACGTTGCTCCGCAGAAAAGCTCATGTACCTTTTTTTTTTACTCGACCCCATAATACATTAATTACCTAAACCAACGTCAAAAGCGAAGTTCTCGAGCGATCTTTGCACAGATAACTTTCTGGAGTAATTCTCCTTTGTCATAAGCGAGAAGCAAACTGAATCCCTCCTGAATGAATGGACTTGAGCCAGCGATCAATTGAAATCTAAAAAACTAGTCAGCGTCACCTCAATAAATAAATTGTACACGTGAGCCCACTATTCAGTCGTGTCACACTGGTCAGCGGATTCGCAATTTTGACAGCTGTCAGTTGACCATAACATGGATGTCGATTATCAAGTTGCTGGGCATACATCTCGCGCTAACTACTTTACTTCACCTTTGTATTAATAGCTTGCGTTTCACAAACATTCAACCTTGTGTTCGTCGTTGACGGATCAGGAAGCATAGAGAACCAAGAAAAAGGAAACTTTCAGCGTGCAAAAGACTTCATTATTGAAATAGTAAAGTCTTTTAATATCGGAGAAGACGCAACACAAGTAGCACTAGTGCTTTACAATAGTAACCCGGAGGTTGTCTTTAAATTCAAAGACAACTTTGATGACATAGAGGAAGAGATCCAAGAAATGGATTACCCAGGCGGAGGTACCAATACAGGCAAAGCACTAGACAAAGTACGCAATTATGTCTTTAAAAAACTGAAGAAAAATCGCGAAGATCTTCCAAAGGTCGTTGTGGTAGTGACTGACGGACGTTCTCAAGATAACGTATCAGTACCCGCTCAGCAGCTTCGCGATGATGGTGCAACTATTATCAGTCTTGGGGTTGGTTGCTGCTTTGACGAGGATGAACTTAACGAAATGGCTACTGATCCCGATGAAAAGCACGTTTTAGAGGCCAGTTTTTCAGAATTGGAGAAATTTAAAGATGCAATGAAACAACAAATTTGCTCTGGTGAGTTACCTGCTAGAATATCTTGTACTCTACACTGTATATAACACTGGACAGCCAAATCATCAAGCGTTCACCTTTTCCAAATTTGAGGTACTGTAGGTTTCACAATTCTCCTTTTTATGTTGGTTGGCTGTTTATTTGTACTTGCACGGGGAGGAAAGGAAGAGAGGGTTTTTTGCAAACAAACGTGGCCCGTTACATTATCAACCTAATCATATGGAAAAAGGTATGCACCGTCTGGCCTCATAATTTTTGTCATTTTCATCAACAACGCTAAAGTCGTCATCGTTTATATCATCATTATCGTCATCGTTTCCCTCGTGATTATTGCTATCATCATCATCATCATCATCATCATCATCATCATCATCATCGTCATAAATGAGGGGTCATGTAACAACTGCTCGGAAGAGAAGTCACCGATGGTGCGTTTCTCTGATCCCAAACAATACTAAAACAATTTTCAGAATGGCATGTCAGTGTTTTCTGCAACCAATTAGGAGTGACCTTACGGGCAGCTCCTACACGACTCTAAAAAGAGCATTAGAAGAGATAAGGTGCAAGCGGCAGTCACGAGGCATCGCAGCTTTTAATGACGTTTTATGTCCTTGTGTACTGATATGTAAGTCCTTTTTATTTGATATTTTTAGCGGTTGACTTTTGCTCCAGTAACCCTTGCCTGAATAACGGGACATGTACCAGTTTAACAAGTGATTTTCAATGTCAATGTACACCTGGTTGGCAAGGAAAAGACTGCCGCAATGGTTGGTACTACATGTCTATAAACAACTAATCCGTGTCAACCTCACGGGATTAATCTTCCCTTTAACTCTGCTATTTGTTTGTTTTTGTTCGTTTAGATATCGATGAGTGTGCTATTAACAGCACTCAGTGCGGAGATAACCAAGTTTGTCATAACTTCCCTGGCGGATTTACATGTCTTGGTAGGTCAGCGGTTACCGACCGGAATGGTTGCGAATTTTGAACCACCGTGTTAAAAATAAGATAAGTTTAAGTAACTAAAATTGTAATTTAATCAAAGAGCATGCCAATAGTTTCACTATATCTTGCCCTTCTCCATTTATCCTGTTAATCTGATATTTAAAATAATCTGTAAAATAATATGTAGATTTAGCCAGGGCTAAAAGCGAAGCTCTCGATAACATACATAGTTTGTTCAAACAAAATATAAAATCGTGTAATGCTAAACGGCGAAGGCAACGCCGGAGAACGGTGAAAAAAACAACAATAGGTCTAATTAGCAAAAAAGCAACTTTGCACGTGCAGCACACTTTTTTACATTTGTTTGCCGTTGTTTTGCACGACCACAACGTGAAACTTCCAGAAACTTTTTTATGTAGGAAATGTCGTACGTGTTCTCGTTCACTTTTTTTTCACTGCCGCTCATTTTCTCCTTGTATTGGTGGCCGCTAGCATTTCTCATTTTGTCACCGCCGCTACAAAATTTTCATGTTGTTCTTCCAACAAAAAAATGTCTCCTTTGCTTTTTATCTCTCGCTCTAGAATTCTGTTGCCCTTTTTCTCGTTGAGTTTCGCTGGCTGCCGCTTTTTCTCTTTTTCTCCGTCTTTCTCTTACTTTATATTCCAAATTTGTGGACATGACAATTAATCTAAGCTTACTACTTTAGAAAACACGGATACAGAAACATTTTCCGCTTTCCGGTTTCGTCTTTATTGACTCTGCTTTATAAGGCGCGGGTGGCTATGCGATTTCCCGCCAAAATAATCTCGAGTTCCATTTTGGTTGCCATACTTGTTGATTGAGTTATTTCACACTGGTATGCCTGTGGTTTGGACGGACGGTCGGGCTACGGTCACGTGATTACCAAATTTTCTCGGATGGGTAGATTACCACATTTTCTTACCCATGGCGCTCCGCTGCGCGCGCTTCGCGCCCGAGAGCTCCGCTATAAATGGCGTGTAATGGAGAAAACAATAAAATTAAATGAAATTGAATAAATCTAACAATTGCCACGGTAATAACTGTTCTATCCGTAAGTAATATAGTACCTTCATACATCTCCCCGGAATTCGAATCTTTACTTTAATAAATGGAAGCAAAAATAATCTTTAAAGGTTTTAAACTAAACGTTTTAATTTTCACTGATTTCTCACTTAATTAAGATCGGAAAAGGTTGTTATATTGTCATTTATTATGAAGCAAAAATGTGTTAAAATCTAGGAGAACAGTGAGACACATAGTGACAGATGAAGAGAAGAGATTGCTCGTTACAGTGCAACAGAATGTAAATATCTCTGTGAAAAATAAATAAATAGATAAATAAATAAAAACAATATACAGTGTAAATATATCCTCTTTCATCAGACGCCTGTTCTTTGAGACCATGCCAAAATGGAGGAAACTGCACGGTTAACGACAGTACCAGCTACATCTGTGAATGTCCTTGGGGAATTGGAGGCCAGAACTGTACCGAAGGTATCAGCTATTGTCCTTGAAATATATTTAACCATTCAGCTTACGTAGTTTAATACGATGAGTTTGCTTAGTCATGCAACTGATACTTCCTTAAAAGAACTTGGAACAATATCGAAAAATTGAGGGACAGAAGTGATGGGACACTTCCCTATAGAAATGTCCATCCCCTACCCTTGTGTTACCCTGTGTTACCCCCCTGTGCATGACTGGGTGTGCTGCAGCATACCTAACATCAAAGTTCATAGAAAGATTGGCCGTTTCGACAAGGACAACCAGGAACTCGAACATGTTGAGAATACTTCTCTTCTGCACCAGCACAAATTCACTGCGCTGTTTTTTTAGCGCACACAGAACGAGCACAGCACCTATCTACTGAAAATGGCCAGCACTGCCCTTTGCAGATCAGAAATTTAGATTTAGATTCCGCACTGCCAGTGGCCAAAGGTCCTTCGAATATAGAGGGACGTGCCTTTGGAATAAGTTGCAACCAGAGGTCAAGCTAAGCGAATCCGTTAAAAGTTTTAATTGTCAACTTAGACGACTCTTTCTGGACACCACCTTTAGTTAGTTAAATATTTTTCGTGTTTTTAGCTTTCTGTGTTTAATATTATTACTGTAACATTGACTCTCAAAAGCCCTGAGGGGACGAGCCAATAAAATATGTATGTCTGCATGTACCCTACTCCTCCCCAAAGCAATGTTGTACTTTCGACCGTCGATTTTTTATTCTGAACTGTATTAGCATTGATTCGGGAGATGGGAGATTGACGGCCTTTAAGATAACTTGTTTGATAAATTAAACTGTCCATAAAAGCGTTTTACCAATATTGATATCTGCGCTATATAAGTATTATTATTGTTATTATTATTATTATCATTATTATTATTATTATTATTATTATTATTATTATTATTATTATTATTATCATTATTTTTATCATTATTATTATTATTATTATTTTACACAAGTCTGTCAACTGCTCTTTGTTACTGATTGTAGCCACAAGCCTAAAGAATTTCTCAACACTTTAACTAGTACTTTGTTTTATCAGTTGTATTAATATTTTCTTATCAGCTACTTTTATGGCTTGTTAATGATGTTACAAGGAACCATAAAACTTAGTTTCTAACGAAAACGATTTTAGGCAGTATTTATAGCGAAATATCTTACGGTACCTTTAGCTGGAGCTCATCATTTAATTGTCCCCAATAGACTTAGTGAATGATTGTGATTCATCACCTTGCATACATGGTGGGACTTGTACTGACGGCTTCGGAAGGTTTGATTGTGAGTGTCCGCAGGATTACGCTGGTCGCCAGTGTGAATTAGGTATGGTAAATTACGCTTTTTATCTTGTAACTAAAACTCAAGGTCAAGGCCATGACTTGAAAATTACGTTTCTTCGCAGAAATGGCCATTTACTTTGTTTTACTGGACCCTATAATATATTAATTAAAGCAAAGTCAAAAGCGAAGTGCTCGTGGGATCTTTGAAGAAATGTCTGTCTGGAGTCAATAATTAAAAACTCATTCGTCATAAGAAAGAAGGAAACTGAAGCTTTCCTGAAAAACAATGGACTTGAGTCAGTAATCAATTGAAATTCAATAACTAGTCAGCATCTCCTCATTATAGAAATTACACCCGTAAGCCCACTACTCATGACTATGCAGGCGAGTTACACTGGTCAGCGAATACGATATTTAAACTGCTGTCAGTTGACCATAACATGGATATTCATTATCAAGTTAAACACATATTTTACTGATATGTCTAGCTCGAAAGTGTGACATTTCACATCCGCTAGCATATTGGGCTTACGGATGGGCGATTTTGTCGCAACCAAGATTTGTTGGTTGCGTAGATGACAAAATTTTATTGTAGGTGGTGTTCCATTACGCATGCGAATGGTATTAACTACTTTACTTCACTTTTGTATTAATAGCTTGTGTTTCACAAACATTTAACCTGGTGTTCGTCGTTGACGGATCAGGAAGCATAGAGGACCAAGAAAAAGGAAACTTTCAGCGTGCAAAAGACTTCATTATTGAAATAGTAAAGTCTTTTAACATCGAAGAAGACGCAACACAAGTAGCACTAGTACTTTACAATAGTAACCCGGACGTTGTCTTTGAATTCAAAGACAACTTTGATGACATAGAGGAAGAGATCCAAGAAATGGATTACCCAGGCGGAGGTACCAATACAGGCAAAGCACTAGACAAAGTACGCAATTATGTCTTTAAAAAATTGAAGAAAGATCGCGAAGATCTTCCAAAGGTCGTTGTGGTAGTGACTGACGGACGTTCTCAAGATAACGTAGCAGTACCGGCTCAGCAGCTTCGCGATGATGGTGCAACTATTATTAGTCTTGGGGTTGGTTGCTGCTTTGACGAGGATGAACTTAACGAAATGGCTACTGATCCCGATGAAAAACACGTTGTAGAAGCAAGTTTTTCAGAATTGGATAAATTCAAAGATGCAATGAAAGAACAGATTTGCGCTGGTGAGTTACCTGCTAGAATATCTTGGATTTTACTATGTGTTTAACACTAGACTCTTAATTCTTGTCATCTTTATCAACAACGCTAAGGGCATCATCTTTAATATCATCATTATCGTCAACGTTGTCGTCATTATTGTCATCATCATCATCATCATCATCGTCATCATTAAGAGCATTAGAAGAGATACGGTGGAAGCAGCAATCACGAGGCATCGCAGCTTTTAATTGCGTTTTGTTTCCTTGTGTACAGATATGTGAGTCCTTTTTATTTGTTATTTTTAGCGGTTGACTTTTGTTCCAGTAACCCTTGCCTGAATAACGGGACATGTACCAGTTTAACAAGTGATTTTCAATGTCAATGTACACCTGGTTGGCAAGGAAAAGACTGCGGCAACGGTTGGTACTACATGTCTTTAAACAACTAATCCGTGTCCACCTTGCAGGATTAATCTGCCTTTTTACTCTGCTATTTATTTGTGTTTGTTCTTTTAGATATCGATGAGTGTGCTATTAACAGCACTCAGTGCGGGAATAAACAAGTTTGTCATAACTTCCCTGGTGGATTTACATGCCTTGGTAGGTCAGCAGTTACCGAGTGGAATGGTTGCAATTTTGAACCACCGTGTTAAAAATAAAATAAGTTTAAGGAACTAAAATTGTCATTTAATTAAAGAGCATGCCAGTAGTTTCACTATTTATTGCCCTTCTCCATCTATTCTGGTAATCTGATATTTAAACTCAAATCTGTAAAATATAAATGGCTTGTAATTTAAAATACATGGAGAAAAAATTAAAATTAAATGAACATTAAATAAATGAATCTAACAATCGCCACGGCGATAACTATTCTATCCTTATGGTAATAATTATAGTGCCTTATTCATACATCGCCCCGGAATTCGACTCTTTAATTTAGAAATATTTTGGATGTGCATCAATTAAGGAGATAATAAATGGAAGCAAAAATAATCTTTAAAGGTTTTAAACTAAACGTTTTAATTCTCACTGATTTCTCACTGAGTTAAGATCGGAAAAGGTTGTTATATCGTTACTTGATATGAAGCAAAAAATGTGTTAAAATCTAGGAAAACAGTGCGATGCATAAATGAAGAGAAGAGATCTTTGCTAGTTACAGTGCAATAGAATGTAAATATCTTTGTGAAAAAAATAAATAAATAGATAAATAAATAAATAAAAACAATATTCAGTGTAAATATATCCTCTTTTATCAGACGCCTGTTCTTTGAGACCATGCCAAAATGGAGGAAACTGCACGGTTGACGACAGTAGCAGCTACATCTGTGCATGTCCTTTTGGAATAGGAGGCCAGAACTGTACCGAAGGTATCAGTTATTGTTCTTGAAATATATTTAACCATTCAACTTACGTAAGTACGTTAGTACGTTAAGTAGAACATTGAAACTTCGTTTTTAACGAAAACGATTTTAGGCAGTATGTATAGCGAAATATCTTACGGTACGTTTAGCTGGAGCTCATCATTTAATTGTCCCCAATAGACTTAGTGAATGATTGTGATTCATCACCTTGCATACATGGTGGGACTTGTACAGACGGTCTCGGAAGGTTTGATTGTGAGTGTCCACAGGATTATGCTGGTCGCCAGTGTGAATTAGGTAAGGCAAATTACGCTTTTTATCTTGTAACTAAAACTCAAGGTCAAGGGCATGAGTTAAAAATGACGTTACTTCGCAGAAATGGCCATTTACTTTGTTTTACTCGACCCTATAATATATTAATTAAAGCAAAGTCAAAAGCAAAGTGCTCGTGGGATCTTTGAAGAAATGTCTGTCTGGAGTCAATAACTAAAAACTCATTCGTCATAAAAAGAAGCAAACTGAAGCTTTCCTGGAAAACAATGGACTTGAGTTAGTAATCAATTGAAATCCAATAACTAGTCAGCATCTCATTATAGAAATTACACCCGTAAGCCCACTACTCATGACTATGCAGGCGAGTTACACTGGTCAGCGGATACGATATTTAAACAGTTGTCAGTTGACCATAACATGGATATCCATTATCAAGGTAAACACATTTTTTACTTATATGTCTAGCTCGAAAGTGTGACATTTCACATCCGCTAACATATTGGGCTTACGGATGGGCGATTTTGTCGCAACCAAGATTTGTTGGTTGCGTAGATGACAAAATTTTATTGCAGGTGGTGTTCCACTACGCATGCGAATGGTATTAACTACTTTACTTCACTTTTGTATTAATAGCTTGTGTTTCACAAACATTTAACCTGGTGTTCGTCGTTGACGGATCAGGAAGCATAGAGGACCAAGAAAAAGGAAACTTTCAGCGTGCAAAAGACTTCATTATTGAAATAGTAAAGTCTTTTAACATCGAAGAAGACGCAACACAAGTAGCACTAGTACTTTACAATAGTAACCCGGACGTTGTCTTTGAATTCAAAGACAACTTTGATGACATAGAGGAAGAGATCCAAGAAATGGATTACCCAGGCGGAGGTACCAATACAGGCAAAGCACTAGACAAAGTACGCAATTATGTCTTTAAAAAATTGAAGAAAGATCGCGAAGACCTTCCAAAGGTCGTTGTGGTAGTGACTGACGGACGTTCTCAAGATAACGTATCAGTACCCGCTCAGCAGCTTCGCAATGATGGTGCAACTATTATTAGTCTTGGGGTTGGTTGCTGCTTTGACGAGGATGAACTTAACGAAATGGCTACTGATCCCGATGAAAAGCACGTTTTAGAAGCAAGTTTCTCAGAATTGGATAAATTCAAAGATGCAATGAAGGAACAGATTTGCGCTGGTGAGTGACCTGCCAGAATACCTTGGATTCTACTATGTATTTAACACTGGACTCTTAATTCTTGTCATCTTTATCAACAACGCTAACTAAAGGCCATCATCATTAATATCATTATTATCGTCATCGTTGTCGTCATTATTGTCATCATCATTATCATCATCGTCATCATCATCATCATCATCATTATCATCATCATCGTCATCATTAAGAGTATAAGAAGAGATACGGTGGAAGAGGCAGTCGTTCACGAGGCATCGCAGCTTTTAATGACGTTTTTTTCGTTATTTACTGCTATGTAATTTCTTCAACCTCGTCCCCAGGGCTTTATCCACCCTTTTTTTAAGGGAAAAGCCCTGGGGACGAGGTTGTAATTTCTTTTTACTTGTTATTTTCAGCGGCTGACTTTTTTTCTAGTATCGTTGTCGTCATTATTGTCATCATCATCATCATCATCATCATCATCATCATCATCATAATACATCATCATTATCCTCATCATCGTCATCATTAAGAGCATAAGAAGAGATAAGGTGGAAGCGGCAGTCACGAGGCATCGCAGCTTTTAATGACGTTTTGTTTCCTTGTGTACTGATATGGAAGTCCTTTTTACTTGTTATTTTTAGCGGTTGACTTTTGTTCCAGTAACCCTTGCCTGAATAACGGAACATGCACCAGTTTAACAAGTGATTTCAAATGTCAGTGTTCACCTGGTTGGCAAGGAAATGACTGCAGCAAGGGTTGGTATAACATGTCTTTAAAGTGTATATGACAGAAATTTTTTTATTTGCTTGATAGAATCTATACAGTGTTTTGATAAGGAAAGCAAAAAAATTTTTTCGATAGCGATTTTTCTTCCCTGTGTTTTAACCTGCCAAAAACGTGAAATTTTACTTCCGGTGAGCTACAAAACCGCGCTAGCGAAAACAGAAGACTGGAAATGATTATGACGTCATTTCAGGACATTCTATTTCGCGGCAGGCAAATTACCTGGTCATTTTCTTATTTGTGTGGCAGTGTTTGGAGAATGTTTTTTGAGTTTCCCTGTCCTTTTTTTATCAGAAACAGCAGAAATCAATAAAAAGTCGCTTAAGCCCGAATTTAATTGACTGTGAAAAAGAATAATGATCCGTGTCCACCTTACAGGATTAATCTGCCCTTTTACTCTGCTATTTATTTGTGTTTGTTCTTTTCGATATCGATGAGTGTGCAATTAACACCACTCAGTGCGGGGATAACCAAGTTTGTCATAACTTCCTCGGTGGATTTACATGGCTAGGTCGGTTAGCGGTCACCTAGCGGAATGGCCGCGAATTTTGAACCACCGCGTTAAAAAGATAATAATTTTAAGTCTGTTCTCTATTTTTTCCCCATTTTAATTAACAAGTGGGAGAGGGAAAGGGAAACAGCAGAGATATATTCCAGAAAAAAACAAACAAACAACAACAAAAAAAACTTTTAAACATTTGTAGAAGAGCCGCTGGCACAACTGAGCGAATGGCTAAAGCAAATTATTCTCGAAAGGAACGCGAACTTTAAAGCTAATGCCCACCTGAATAAAACAGCCTTAGATAATATCCAGTCAATTTAAAATCCTCAACGGTAGCTTCCAAGACCTCAATGGTGTGCCTCCCGACGCTAGATGGAAAGCTACGTTGACATAGGCAGCTTGCAAATCTCGGGTTACTATATAATAACTGACAGTCGCTCGTTTTCAACAGCCGACAATATGTTGTATAGACCACAATTTTTCTACCTATGTGACTTCAAATACAGGTGGTAGCATTGCTCTAGAAATAGCTGATCATCTACCGGTGAAAAGACAACTCAAAATTGTTTAACGAAAAGAACACTTTGTTACTATCATCTTGCTCAGTATTTATCACTGCCACCCCGACCCGTATGTTTTGTATTTAGAGCGGTTTTCATTTGAGTGTCGAAAAGTAATTGGTTTTGCACTTTCTACACGATGCGATTGGCTTAAAAGATTCGCGCCACCTTTTCATCCAATCAGAAGTAAAACCAAAGCCAATTGTGACGCGCTCGCACGATTTTCCCGCGCTTTGCGTCAGCCACATGTAATTACTTCGAGTTTTGATTGGTTCAATGTATTGTCTGTGTCCTATGTGATTGGCCAGAGTAATTACTTTGGTTTTGGTTTTACGACACTCAAACGAAAACCACTCTATTATATCTATTAATTTTATATTTTTCCCTTTTTTCTTTTATTCTATATAACACTGTAGTTTAATTAAAGGGTATGTCTGATTTTGGCAGCTGTCAATTCATCTTTATACGGATGCCATACATTTCTGACAGGATAAATAAAGTAATGTCATTTTATGCAAGATCTAATGTGGCAATTGGCATCGGCTTACATGTAATGTGTGAGTGGGCGGGCAGGCGAACGCTACGTCAGAACCAAATTTTCTTGCGTCCATACTGCGCCTGACTTTAACCATCTGTTTTCCGTCTCAGACGATAATGATGACGATGGTGGTGTTTCAGGTTCAGGCTCAGACTCAGGCTCGCGGTCAGACTCAGGCTCAGGCTCAGGATCAGGATCACACTCAGGCTCAGGCTCCGACTCAGGGTCAGGTTCAGGGTCAGACTCAGGGTCAGGGTCAGACTCAGGCTCAGGGTCAGGGTCAGACTCAGGGTCAGGTTCAGGTTCAGGGTCAGACTCAGGGTCAGGGTCAGACTCAGGGTCAGGGTCAGACTCAGGCTCAGGGTCAGGGTCAGACTCAGGGTCAGGTTCAGGGTCAGACTCAGGGTCAGGGTCAGGGTCAGACTCAGGCTCAGGGTCAGACTCAGGATCAGGCGATGGCTCAGACGATGGCTCAGGCGAAGGCTCAGGCGATGGCAATGGCGATGGCTCAGGCGATGACGATGCTGATGGTAATGGTGATGATACTGATGAAGATGATCCATGGCTGCGCGGAGATACAAAATTTCTCCTCGAGTGTTTCAACACGGGAAGAGAAACGTCATATTTCCAAGCGGCCATGTAATGTCTTGTTTATTATATCAACAACAATGAAATGCCTAACTATTTTATTTTTGAACAGTTTTTGGCTGCATAAGGAGCGGATTTTTATGTAGCCGTAGCAACTGTGATCTTTTCACATCTGAGAATAACATGTTATTTTCACATGTGAAGATATCATGTTTTCGCGCGAAAGCTCACCTGGTATTTCATTTGTGTTTATATAATAAGAATTTGTATTATATTCCTTTAGTTTTATTTCTTGTGCTAGCTCTTCGCCGTCAAAGCAAATTCCCAAAGTTGAAGACTCTCTTCATTGGCTTCTCCACGAGTCTTAAACGATTCTGATTTTTTTTTGATAGATATTTTTTGGAATAATGATGTCTCACCTGCATATCAGATTTATTGTTAGTCCTTCGCAAAATGCAAGAGAGAGCAATCTCTTATTTAGGAGTATCTTACTTTTTTTTACAGTGAAATTACCATGTGATGATAGCCCTTGTAAAAACAACGGAACATGTCACCGTAATTCTGATAACTACACCTGTGAATGTCTACCAGGTTTTATGGGGGAACAGTGTCAAGGTACCTTAGTGTTTTTTTATATGAAACTTAAAAAAGTACATGGTTCCTGGATGTTTAACAATGATGTCACTCTACAGTAGACCTGTTTAGCTTGCATGTTTTGTTTTCCCCATAGGCCATTTGCAAGATGGCGTCATTATTCTACTTCAGGGTTTTCCTTTCTTGTTCTTTTGCTATTTGAAACCACTAGGGTTAGTAAGTTAAATTGTTATATAGCTGGACATTTTTTCTCAACAGCGCACGCACTCATTGGTTACCTCGAGGTCACATGACATCTAACAATGAAACTATTTCCCGCCAAAATATCTAAGCAGGCAACATTGCAAAATCTATGACGTTATAGGGTAGCAGTGCACAGTTACCCAGGGATGTTGACCGAAGACCTCCGGTAAAGCGAGGTGTAATGAATTTTCAGCTTCAAAATTTCCAGCTGTATAACAAATCACTTAAAGGCTGTCCCTCGGGAAACTGTTAATTTTATTTCCCTTAGAACCAGTCATTGAGTGTTTAATATGAAAGAAAAACTAAATGAATTCTGGTCTAAGTAGTAAAAAGATGTCATCGTGCAAATGTCCTATAGACGTCCCAGGGGAACTGATCCTTTGACTTTTCGTGAATTATTAGATATGCACTTAAATAAGACGAAATTTGAAAGAAACAGTTCTCTAGAGTATTACTTTGTATCGCATGACTTGTTTTGTAAAAAAACAAAAATACGAGCTGAAGTGGTTAATTGATTTTCGGGCAATTTTGAGCAATTCTGACTTTTGTTCAATCTGGACATTTCTCTTTTTCAGTGATAAATCATTGCTACGATGAGCCATGTAAAAACAATGGGTCTTGTGTCAGCAATGGGGATTCTTACCAGTGCACGTGTCCCGCCACATTTACTGGGCCAAACTGTGAAGGTAAACGTACAAGTCTATGCTTAAACCTTTTATCGGAACTCTTCACTCCTCATCAGAACCTATCCGATACGTGATGAACCATTTCCGAGATCGGCGTGGTGCAGCTTCTCTCCGTTACAGAAATCGCACCGAAATCACCGTTGTTATGGAGCTTTAGCAACGACAACGGCGACGGCAACGGCAACGAGAACGCCAAAAAAGCAATTGGTTTGTTAAGCAAAACAACAATTTTGCACGTGCTTCACATTTGCGGATTTTGTAAATTTCTTTGCCGTCACTGCACGACTACCACATGAAAATGCCTGATTTCACGCTTTATGGTGGACGTAACCAAGCGACGACGAATTTTTCTTTCTTTTTCCAAACTTGGGTGCGGTCCCCAAGAAATCAACTCTAGGAAAATTCGCCTACATTTGTTGTTTTCAGCAGATGGAAATAAACGCGACAATGTTTGAAAAAAGGCGAATGCCTTATCAAAGTTACGTTTTCGCTACCGCAACCGTCGCCGTCGTCGACTCTAAAGGTGATGCTACACGAGACGATTCGTAACGACGATTTTTAGTGTAACAAGCGTTGCAATGTTGGAACAATGTTGCAGCCGTTCGAAACAACGTCGCAACAATGTGTAATGCTGTGTTGCGCTAAAAAACGTCGTTGCGAATCGTCTCGTGTAACATCACCTTAAAGCTGCCCGTTATAGATGAACAGAAGCCCTATCTGATAAGGTTTTTGCGCCTGCGCAAAGCTAACCGGTATAGCGTGAATGAACATACCGTAATATTCCGAAAATAAGCTCCTCCATGTATAAGCCCCTCCAAATATAAGCCCTTAAAACCGGTGACGCAAAAAACCCTCCGATAAATCGGCCCTCCAAATATAAGGCCCCCAGGGGCTTGAACTTGGAAAAATGCCCTCAAATACAAAGTAAAACAACACAAAAACGGTAATTTACTTCTAACTATAAGCCTAGCCCAATCGATTTGTAAACGCAAATTTCCCTCCGAATATAAGCCCCTCAAATAGGGCCTTTGAAAAATATAAGCCCCGGGGCTTATTTTCTGAAATTTACGGTAGCCTTACAATGCATATTCACCTCATTGACTAATATAGCAGATTGATTGATGCCTCGCATGATTAATTTGTTAGCTGTGGACTGCCTTTGAAAATGCTTTGTTCCCCTTTTTTTTTCAGTGAAGTTACTCTGTTCTGGTAACCCTTGCAAAAACAACGGAACATGCGATGAGCATTTTGATAATTACACTTGTGACTGTCTACCAGGTTTTACGGGAGATCAGTGTCAAGGTAAGGATCAGTGTCTCCCTTGTGAAATATCATAAGATTTTATCAGGTCGGGGATATTGACTGTACTGTGGCACTATACTTGTTTTTGTTTATTGTTTTTGTTTTGTTTCTTTTTTTTCCCCACAATTTTAAGCTATTCTTACATTTCTTACGTTTGGGAAAACCTCTTCTTCAGGGAGAGATCACTGCTACGATGAGCCATGTAAAAACAATGGATCTTGTGTCAACTCTGAAGATGGATACCAGTGCATCTGTTCAGAAAAGTTTACAGGAGCAAGATGTGAAGGTAAATTTAACGACGCATTTTTACCTCGTTACTTAACTGTTATGAAGCTTGTTGGACATGTTTGGTTAGGATTCACTTTAAAATCGATGATTTTCTTTTTTTTTCTTTTACTAAACAGTAATGTCACACTGCTACGATGACCCTTGCAAAAACAACGGAACATGTCGCGATCATTCTGTTAACTACACGTGTGAATGTCTACCAGGTTTCATGGGAGAGTTGTGTCAAGGTAAACATTCAGGAAATTATTCTCTACAAACTCATGAAACTTCAGGCCTAGAATCACTCTATACATGTTTAATCAACAATTTAACGGGAAGTGCTGACTATATTTATGTCTGGAGATATTTATTTCAGTTATAGATCATTGCTACGATGAGCCATGCCTAAACAATGGATCTTGTGCCAGTTCTGAGAGCGGTTACAAATGCACATGTCCCGCAGCTTCTACTGGACCAAATTGTGAAGGTGAATGCTAGAAATGAACTAAGACCCCTTTCACACTAAGGCGTTTTCGTTTTAAAATGTATACAATTCGATGCGCTTAGGCCTTCCGTCCACACTAATGCGCCGAGCGTTTTCATCATCATACAAGCTGAAGAGGTTAATTGATTTTCGGGCAATTTTGAGCAATTCTGACTTTTCTTCTACCTGGACATTTCTCTTTTTCAGTGATAAATCATTGCTACGATGACCCATGTAAAAACAATGGTTCTTGTGTCATCAATGGGGATTCTTACCAGTGCACGTGTCCCGCCACTTTTACTGGGCCAAACTGTGAAGGTAAACATACAAGTCTATGCTTAAACTCTTTATCGGAACTCTTCACTCTTCATCAGAACCTATTCGATACGTGATGAACCATTTCCGAGATCGGCGTGGTGCAGCTTCACTCCGTTACAGAAATCGCACCGAAATCACCGTTGTTAGGACGACAACGGCGACGGCAACGGCAACGAGAACGCAAAAAAAGCAATTGGTTTGTTAAGCAAAACAACAATTTTGCACGTGCATCACATTTGCGGATTTTGTACATTTCTTTGCCGTCACTGCACGACTACCACATGAAAATGCCTGATTTCACGCTTTATGGAGGACGTAACCAAGCGACGACGAATTTTTCTTTCTTTTTCCAAACTTGGGTGCGGTCCCAAAGAAATCAACTCTAGGAAAATTCGCCTACATTTGACATTTTCAGCAGATGGGAATAAACGCGACAATGTTTGAAAAAAGGCGAATGCCTTATCAAAGTTACGTTTTCGCTACCGTCGCCGTCGCCGTCGCCGTTGTCGTTGCTGTCGCCGTCGCCGTCGCCGTCGTCGACTCTAAAGGTGATGTTACACGAGACGATTCGCAACGACGATTTTTAGCGTAACAAGCGATGCAATGTTGGAACAATGTTCAAGCCGTAAACGGTTTGAACCCAGGAGTCATTTCAAAAGTAGGTTGAGTTTGATCGTCCGGGTGAACGTAGTCCTGAATAGAACTGTTGTTGTTGACAGTGACTGACGTTTCGACAACCTGTGCGGTAGTCATCTTCAGAGTCAAAGTGAGTCTTTGATCCTGAAGATGACTACCGCACAGGTTGTTGAAACGTCAGTCACTGTCAACAACAACAGTCCTATTCAGGACTACGTTCACCCGGACGATCAAACTCAACCTACTTTTGAAATGTTACAGCCGTTCGAAACAACGTCGCAACAATGTTGTAACGCTGTGTTGCGCTAAAACTCGTCGTTGCGGATCGTCTCGTGTAACATCACCTTAAAGCTGCCCGTTATAGATAAACAGAAGCCCTATCCGCAAAAGGTTTTTTGAGCCGGCGCAAAGCTAACCGGTATAGCGTCAATAAACATACCGTAAAATTCGGAAAATAAGCCCCTCCATGTATAAGCCCCTCCAAATATAAGCCCTTCAAACCGGTGACGCAAAAAACCCTCCGTTAAATCGGTCCTCCAAATATAAGCCCCCCAGGGGCTTGTACTTGGAAAATTGCCCTCAAATACAAAGTAAAACAGCACAAAAACGGTAATTTACTTCCAACTATAAGGCTAGCCCAATCGATTTGTAAGCGCAAATTTCCCTCCGTAGACTGCAAGCCCCTCCGAATATAAGCCTCTTCAAAAATAAGCCCCTCAAAAATGGCCTTTGAAAAATATAAGCCCCGGGGCTTATTTTCTGAATTTTACGGTAGCCTTACAGTGCATATTCACCTCATTGACTAATATAGCAGATTGTTTGATACCTCGGATGATTAATTTGTTAGCTGTGGACTGCCTTTAAAAATGCTTCGCTCCCCTTTTTTTTTTCAGTGAAGTTACACTGTTCTGACAACCCTTGCAAAAACAACGGAACATGCGATGAGCGTTTTAAAAATTACACTTGTGACTGTCTACCAGGTTTTACGGGAGATCAGTGTCAAGGTATGGATCAGTGTCTTCCTTTAGGAAATATCATAAGATTTCATCAGGTCTGGGATGTTGACTGTACTGTGGCACTATACTTGTTTTTGTTTTGTTTTTGTGTTTTTCCCCACAATTTTAAGCTATTCTTACATTTCTTACGTTTGGGAAAACCTCTTCTTCAGGGATAGATCACTGCTACGAGGAGCCATGTAAAAACAATGGATCTTGTGTCAACTCTGGAGATGGCTACCAGTGCATCTGTTCAGAAAAGTTTACTGGAGCAAGATGTGAAGGTAAATTTAACGACGCATTTTTACCTTGTTACTTAACTGTTATGAAGCTTAATTGTTGGGCATGTTTGGTTAGGATTCACTTTAAAATCGATGATTTTCTTTTCTTTTCTTTTACTAAACAGTAATGTCACACTGCTACGATGACCCTTGCAAAAACAACGGGACATGTCGCGATCATTCTGTTAACTACACGTGTGAATGTCTACCAGGTTTCATGGGAGAATTGTGTCAAGGTAAACATTCATGAAGTTATTCTCGACAAACTTATGAAACTTCATGAAAGTATATCAGGCCTAGAATCCCTCTATATATGTTCTTTGGCCAATTTAACGGGAAGTGCTGACTATATTTATGCCTGGAGATATTTATTTCAGTTGTAGATCATTGCTACGATGGGCCATGCCTAAACAATGGATCTTGTGTCAGTTCTGAGAGCGGTTACAAATGCACATGTCCCGCAGCTTCTACTGGACCAAATTGTGAAGGTGAATGCTAGAAATGAACTAAGGCCCCTTTCACACTAACGCGTTTTCGTTTAAAACGTATACATTTCGCTGCGCTTAGGCCTTCCGTTCACACTAATGCGCCGAGCGTTTTCAGCGAAAACGCTTTTGACAGTGGATCAAAACGAAAACGTACATATATCCTGTTGGTGTAGACGGTCGAAAACGCGTCAAAATAAAAACGACGACCAAAATATCGAATGCGCGTGTGTTTGATGCATGCACAAGGAGTTCAACTTGTGTTACAACGTGCATTTCTATCCCTTTTGAAAGTTTTAGTGTGGACAGTCGAAAAAGGAATCGAAACGTGGTGAAGACGCGAATTGATCGATGAGTTTTCGATGCCAACGAAAACGCATCATTTTAGAAACCCATTAGTGTCGACAGGGCCTAAATGTTTGTAAGTGAATGATGCTATAAGGGTGCGCGAGTCATATGTTCATAGGTAACTTCCTTAATTTTTGGACTAAATACCTTTACCTTTGTTTCACAGTCAAGTCACACTGTTATGACAATCCGTGTAAAAATAATGGAACATGTCGCGATTATCCTGGTAACTACACGTGTGAATGTCTTCCTGGATTTATGGGAGAAAATTGTCAAGGTAAAATTATCGTGAACTTGCTTTTTCTGATATATTTAACCTGATGTCAACTTATCTTGTTTCGCTGACAACTTGAAGAAATTCAAACTCTCCTTATGTCTCGAGATATTTAATTTTCTTTAGTGATAGATCATTGCTACGATGAGCCATGCAAAAACAATGGATCTTGTGTCAACACTGGAAATGCTTACCAGTGTACCTGTCCTGCAGCATTTACCGGACCAAATTGTGAAGGTAAATATTTGAATTTATTATATAAACACCAATGAAATACCAGGTGAGCTTTCGCGCGAAAACTTGATATCTTCACATGTGAAAATAACATGTTATCTTCACTTCTCGTGTTGAAAAAATATTTCACGAGTGAGCGCAGCGAACAAGTGAAATATTTTTCAACACTCGAAGAGAAATTTCGTATCTCCGCGCGGCCATGTAATATCCTCTATGTATATATTCATCTTATTGACTAAAATGGAGCAGATTGATGCCGCGACTGTTTAATTTGTTAGCCGCGAACGCCCTTTAAAAATCATTTTTTTCCCTATTTTTCAGTGAAGTTACTCTGTTCCGATAACCCTTGCAATAATAACGGAACATGTAACGATCACTTTGATAACTACACTTGTGTCTGTCTACCTGGTTTTACGGGAGATCAGTGCCAAGGTAAAATTTTGATAAACTTACTTTTCTTAATGAATATCACAGCAGTATATAAAGCGTTGATGCGTCATACATGTACGTGTTTTATCCGACAATTTTGAGCTCTTCTGACGTTTCTTGCGTTTGGAAATACCTCCTTTTCAGGGATTGATCACTGCTTCGATAAGCCATGTAAAAACAACGGGTCGTGCGTCAACTCTAAAGATGGTTACCAGTGCACGTGTTCTGCAGAGTTTACTGGAGCAGATTGTGAAGGTGAATTGTACATTTTTACCTTGTTAAATATAATAAAGCATGTTAAATCCTAGTCAGTTGCAAATCACTTTGAAATCGATGTTTTTTATCTTTTTGTTTTTGTTTTCTTTTATAGTGAGGTTACACTGCTACGATAATCCTTGCAAAAACAACGGGACATGTCACAATCGTTCCAATAACTACACGTGTGAATGTCGACCAGGTTTCATGGGAGAAGTGTGTCAAGGTAAAATTTCATGACGCTTTTCTAACATATGAAACTTTACAAACGTATATTGGGCCTAGAGTCACTTTATACTTGTTTTACGGACAACTTCGGGAAATTCTGGCCATACTTATGTCTCGACATATTTACATGTATTTCAGTGATAGATCATTGCTACGACGAGCCATGCTTAAACAATGGATCTTGCGTCAACTCTGACAATGGTTACCAGTGCATCTGTCCTACAGTATCTGCTGGACCAAATTGTGAAGGTGAATGTTACATAGATTTCCATCTTCTTGTTTACTAAAGGTGGTGTTACACGGGACGATTCGCAACGACGATTTTTAGCGCAATGTTGGAACGTAAATTTTACGCACGTAAACACGTAAAAATTACGCGACACTGGAAATCAACCCTTAAGGTGATGTTACACAAGACGATCCGCAACGACGATTTTGAGTGCAACACTGCATAGCAGCAAAACAATGTTGCAACAATGTTGTAATGCTGCGTTGCAGACGCAGGTTGAAAATTCCTTAAGCAGATTAGAACTGTCCGAAACAATTCTTATGGATAAATTAGTGTATAGAGGTAGCGAGCCTTATTTTAAGCAGTTAGAAAAGGAAAAACTTGGTCGTGAGGTAGAAATTTCCGTTTGCCGTAAACGTGACCCTAAATCTCTTTAATATGGAGCACGTCATATGTTCAGTTTAGCCATTAGCACTGGATGCTTTCCAGAAAAAAAAAATGCATGTAGTTCAGTGGTTCAAAACGTACCCATCAAATCGCTCTCAGAGCACGCATGTCAATGGAACTCTGTCAGACAACCTTCCTTCCAGCCGTGGGGTCCCACAAGGATCTTTACTTGAACCCATTTTGTTTCTCATTTATATAAATGACCTTCAAGTATGGGAGGTATCGTCATCTGTACTTATTTATGCTGATCATACCTCCCTTACTCTCTACGCTAATGACCCCACAACTATAAGGAAAAAAATAAATGAAGACTTGATGAGGTTCAAACGTGGCTGATATTTAGCTTTGATTAAGGCTTGATTGATTGATTGATTGATTGATTTTGATTGACACAGTTGTGCTTTCTTTCTTCAGACATCTGTTCATTGAGGCCTTGCCAAAATGGAGGAAACTGTTCGGTTGACGATAGTAACAGCTACATTTGTGAATGCCCCTCGGGAATCGGGGGCCAAAACTGTACCGAAGGTACCAATTAATTTTCTTAAAAAAAAAAAGAACAAACAAACTTTCCATACAAGCGTTATTCGACTTAGTTTAATACAATGAATGAACTCTGCACAGCCATACGATTTGCACCACCGTACAAGAAATTGGAACAATATCTAACCTCAAACCAAAGAAAATTCTCAATTCTTCAACTATAACTTTGTTTTACCTAGTATGTTTCTTTTCATACCAATTACCCCAACAGACTTAGTGAACGAGTGTGATTCAGCACCTTGCATACATGGTGGGAATTGTACCGACGGTCTCGGAAGGTTTGATTGTGAGTGTCCACAGGATTACGCTGGTCGCCAGTGTGAATTAGGTAAGGCAAATTACGCTTTTTACCTGGGTGGCAAAAAGTCAAGATTATCGCCACGACTTACGTTACTCTGCAGCAATGCCCATATACTTTGCTTTTCTCGACCTCATAGCATATTGATTTAGCCTAGGCTTAAAGCA
>CALNXI010000133.1:443135-450516 GCA_942486025.1 Porites evermanni
ACCCAGAAAATATTTATGATCAGATTCTTATTTACGCATAAAGTGAGATCACGTATTTGTTTTCAGATGTTGATGAGTGTTATAACAGCCCTTGTGTGAATAATGCATCCAGTTGTACAAACACTTTTGGTAGCTACGAGTGTAACTGCGCTTCAGGCTTCACAGGAAGACATTGTCAAATCGGTAAGCTTTTGCCTAATTGATTATTAGGGGAGGGGGGTACGGTAAACAAATACCTCCTACCAGCCCAGTAAGAGGGCCGTAAAGTAATTGTTTTGATTTCTTGTTTTTGTTGTTGTGTTGTTGTTGTTGTTGTTGTTGTTGTTGTTGTTGTTTTGCCTCGTTTTATAATAGCAGATGCGCCCGGCGTGCGGGCCATAAAATCCAGGTTCCATAACAGTACGGACCAACAGGATGAGGCCCCAAATGGATATTTTGCAGTGTATCTACGGGTTTAAATAGAGAACGGGAATTTTTTCAGTTAAACTGAAGGGCCGTTAATGATCGAAGCGCGACAATTCCAAGCGCAGTTAAAAAGGATCAGTGGCTTCTAAATCCTGCAATTAAGTTGGGAAAAAGCATTTAGTGACTCGTAAAACATATTCACAGTTCATTACGTTCAAACAACAGCTTTACAAAGCTCTTCCATCTTCCTTAATATTCAGAGGTTTGTACCGAGAAATTCTATCCACTAAGTCGATCAATCACAGTTTCCTGTAAAAAAAGATATTAAATAAACGGTAAAACTTGAGCAAGCAGTCTTTTTAAAAAATTACTTTAATAAAGATAAGGTACGTTACCATAACTAACCATAACTGAGCATGGAATTCTCACTGTATGTCGTATTCTAAAAAGACGTGTCGTATTCGTTTCTCGTAGGAATACCAGCTGACACTTTTGACGTCCTCCTGTTGTTTGATGGCTCTTCGTACTTAGGATCAAGTCATTTTTACCAAACCCTGCTCTTTGCAAAGGCTTTCCTCTCCAACTATAATATATCTAAGAGAGAAACAAATGTGGCCGCTGCCGTATATGCCAATAATACCATTGTCGGTTTCAACTTTACGCAACACTTCAGTCACGAGGCGGTAGCTGCTGCTATTGAAAGGATACCCTTCCTTGACGAGACACCACTTAATCTTGGTAACGCCTTGAACATTACCAGGCAAGAAATCTTTCCAACTGGACGACCCAACGTCCCTGACGTCCTGGTGATATTCGTTAGTTTCTCACTAAGTCAGGGATTTGCTGTAATTTCGCAAACTCTTCGAGATGAAGGAGTTAAGATAATAGTCATCGCTATTGACAGCAATTTTAACATACCCCAGTTGGAACAAGTTGTAAGCACCCCAGCATCTCATTACTTGGTGACAACAAGCTATCAGCATATGGACACCATGGAAAATTCTGTGAGCGGCGCGGTCTCCCAAGGTGAATTTGTCATCCTCTAAAATTGCCAGTAGTCCGCTATCAGCGTCTCTAGAGAAAGTTTTCATTTAACGTCAGTTCTATAGAAATGGACAAAACATGATCTCCATTTTTTTCGGCGAGCAACATGTCCGTATGAGTTCCCCTTCTCTTTAGCCCTCCTTAGGGTTAAGTGAAATTACCCAACTACAATTAAATGCATACAATACAATCTTCATCAGTTGAAACTAGCATCATATCAATTACTTTGATCCAGCGGTATTTCTACATTCATGCATAAGAAGACTGGTTCTACCGTGGGCCCCTTTTGCTTTAAAGAACTCAAAGTTAGACTATACGGACTTGTGTTCTCCATCGTTAAGAAATGAGATATTCATTCACTCTTAATTGCCCGTTGAAGTAATGACTTTAAGTCCACAATCAACATCGGAAAGCTCTAACCAAAAAGTAAATCGTCTTTTCTTCTCCAGCTGTGAATCCATGCTCCTCATTTCCATGTCAGAATGGAGGTAACTGTTCAAGAACGGGAAGCAACTTCACATGTTCATGTCCCAGCGGATTTAAAGGNAGCACCCCAGCATCTCATTACTTGGTGACAACAAGCTATCAGCATATGGACACCATGGAAAATTCTGTGAGCGGCGCGGTCTCCCAAGGTGAATTTGTCATCCTCTAAAATTGCCAGTAGTCCGCTATCAGCGTCTCTAGAGAAAGTTTTCATTTAACGTCAGTTCTATAGAAATGGACAAAACATGATCTCCATTTTTTTCGGCGAGCAACATGTCCGTATGAGTTCCCCTTCTCTTTAGCCCTCCTTAGGGTTAAGTGAAATTACCCAACTACAATTAAATGCATACAATACAATCTTCATCAGTTGAAACTAGCATCATATCAATTACTTTGATCCAGCGGTATTTCTACATTCATGCATAAGAAGACTGGTTCTACCGTGGGCCCCTTTTGCTTTAAAGAACTCAAAGTTAGACTATACGGACTTGTGTTCTCCATCGTTAAGAAATGAGATATTCATTCACTCTTAATTGCCCGTTGAAGTAATGACTTTAAGTCCACAATCAACATCGGAAAGCTCTAACCAAAAAGTAAATCGTCTTTTCTTCTCCAGCTGTGAATCCATGCTCCTCATTTCCATGTCAGAATGGAGGTAACTGTTCAAGAACGGGAAGCAACTTCACATGTTCATGTCCCAGCGGATTTAAAGGTCACACCTGTGAAATAGGTATTTAACACTTGCTTCTTAAGACAGGAAAGGCTAAATTGAATTTTGCAAGAAAAAAAACAATGCCAGATTCTTATAACGAGTTGTCTTGAGGTGCTCTAATTTTTTTGTGCCCAGTTTATCTGAGCTTGAAATTGAACAGGAATCTATATCTTGAAGAATTTCGAGAAAACGTAAAGAAATATACGGTTGCGAAGGAATGTTTCTTCTAAACTTCTTTGTCATTTGCGGAAATTCCTATGCTTCGAAATACCTGGCAATAAGGGAATGTATTTATGTATTAGTTATCTAACATGCTTAGCAAACATGTAACAATTATTTTTAATCAGACATCAACGAATGTATTGCTAGCGAAGCAAATTGCAAAGACCAAAAACGTTGTATGAATACCAGAGGTGGATACCAGTGCATTTGTTCCGGTGGTCAATATGGAGAGAGCTGTGAATACAGTAAGTACACTTAACACAGTAATTTCACGTTTATAGTTACAATTCAAGCCATTGATTTTTATTTATTAATTCATTTTGTTTTCCAGCAATAGATCTTATTCACGATACCCGCCATCTTTGTACGCGCTCAAGGACTGATGGGATAAAAGCAATATCACGTGGTTTCTCAGGGGAAAAACAAGTGAAAAAAACTTGCCAATGGAAGAAATCGCGGTTGAGTGCGTTTATTCTAGACAACAAGAAATGAAGACTTTTTCATTTTAAAGACGATAATGTCAAATATGTGTAGCAGTGATCATTGTTACTTTTTTGTATGCACTAGCGATCGTAGATGTCCTCATGGCAAACAGTGATGACGTAAATCTTGCACATGTACATTTTGAATGACTATGGCATCGTCGTCTCGTTTTGATAGTATAAACAAACTTGACTGCGATCACTAGTATTGGCAAATTTTATCACTTGTTTGCCCCCTGAAATACCACGTGACATAGCTTTTATCCCATCGATCCTAGAGCGCGTGCATAGATGGCGGGCATTGTGAATAAGGTCTATTTCTAACACTTTCAGACATGGCGTTAATATATTCTCCCGCAAGTTAATGAGATTCCCACACACACACAAAAAAGTATTATTTCATTCCTGCTATACTTCTTTGGTATACAATTTTAAGCTTCTGGGATCGTAAGCCACGAAACGGGGAGTCAGTAGAACGGTGTTTTATCCCTGTGTTTTAATCCTATTATTTAACCTTAGGTATCGATACGAAACTTGACCTCGCCTTTTTAATTGACGGCAGTCAAGTGGTGACTGAACAAAATTTCCTGAGCTTCACATCCTTCGCCAAGGCGATCAGTGCGTCTTTAAATCTCTCAAGGGATGAAACACGTGTTAGTGTGGCCATATATGGAGCCGCTCCAGCCCTCATCATACACAATCAGTACAATCAGTCCGCCATAGATCACGTCTTAGACAACGCACGTTATACTGCAAGTCTTCAGAGTAATTTGGGTGAAGCTCTCTTACATCTTGCTTCAAAGCTGTACAACACAAGTAACCCGCGACCAAATGCCACAAGAGTCTTGGTCATCCTAACAGCTAGCAAATCTCAAGACGATCTCTTGGTTCCGTCCAACATGCTGCTTAATTTTTACAATGTAAAAGTGTTTGTCCTTGCGGTTGGTAATCAGTATAGCCATGGGCAACTGAATGAGGTCTCTTCAGATCCAGACACAAACTATATTCATACGTCCCCCAATGGGCATGATCTTTCAACTCAAGTTGTTCCGTTAAGGGAAAAGTTATTCTCTGGTTAGTACACACCTTTTTCTTTTCTTTCCATATGCCATTAAAAACAAATGATGAGAAATTGTATAATTATTGAATATTCAAATTAGACTATTTCTGTTTACTTTCAGCTCTAGATCCATGTTCTAGTGGTCCCTGTGTGAATGGCACATGTCAATCTTTTGGGGGTGGATACACTTGCTTCTGCCAGCCGGGGTATTCAGGGATAAACTGCGACCAAGGTGCGACTATTTTATTATTATTCTAGTTTATTTATTTATTTATTTTTAACAGTCAAGCTCCGACCTAAATTCAGATGGAATATTGCAGCAGGTATTTATTCAACAAGCTGGGTCAAAAACATAAATTCTTATATCTCTTTTTCTCTTGATCAACCTTCTGACATTTAGTCTGCAGGATATTCAAACAACGTGAGAACAAAAAAAAGCTTGATTATCGCAAGTAAACCTCGAAGGGAAAGGGAAAGGGGGCTGTAGGAGTTAAGGTAAAGTGTAAAATCGCGTGATTAGTATTAAAACTAGCTCTCCGTCTAAAATTACACCCAGTAAGATATTAATGTAATAGACAATGCTTTGGAAACTAGGATAGATTCAGCTAGTAACTTTTAAATTTTCCACAATATCTGCCTAACAAGGTAGTCATGACTGCACTGTGGTTAAAGCACAGATAGTAAGACTGCCCAGCACGAAATTTATTCGCTCTGAATGATTGTTCTGTTTGTTTTCTTAGTCAATGATGCATGTAGTCCTGATCCCTGTAAGAATCGTGGTTTATGTCAAGTGTTAAGGCTGAATTCTTACTACTGCGCATGCCCTGAAGGATGGACTGGACCTCACTGCGAACAAGGTAATAGAGGACAAAAGAAAAAAAAATGGTGTTAAATTTGCATGGGAGATGTTTGTAACAGAGCGGTCGTTTCCTCTTTTTCTAGATGTCAAAGAATGCTCAATGGCCGACAATGTCTGTCAGAATGGAGGAACTTGTGATGAGAGAATGGGTTACTATATTTGTAACTGCCAACTGGGATTTGCTGGGAAAAACTGCACCAAAGGTATGGCTGAAAGCTTCTATATCAATTGAATACATAGGAAGTGCGTATTTATCCATACATAACATTCAAGGCATCAGCGTTAACTAACGTTAACTTAACGTTGCATGATAAAAACTCTCAGTTAAAAAATAGGCTTTATATAGGTGAACGGGTGGGCGGGGTATGGACGGGAGGGCGGACGGACGAATGGACATATGGACGAATTGAGCCAATCAAGGAGCTCAAAGTATACCCGTCAAGCGGGGGCCAACTTTTGATTCACAGCATTGAAAATTGGCTTTCATTTTTGTCTACAAAATAGAAAGAAATAATAGTAATAACAATAACCTGCACTTGAGCAATCCCCGTCTGAGGAGGGCAATCCCCAGTCCCTCATAATATGATATACATATAAATTCAGCTTGCTTATTTTAAGTTGTCGATCCCAAGAACAACACCCAAAAACGACACAACACACCGTGTTACATACTTACGTACTACCATTTGTATTCGACAGTGTTCCAAGAAACCATGATTGACCTGGTGTTTATGATAGATGATTCCACTGTTCAGCCTCAGGCACACAGAAATATTTCCAATCAAATAGTGCAAGTGATCAAGTCCACGTTAAGCTACTTTCCAAGTCAAAACACAAGGGTTGGACTAGTCCTCTATGCAGCTGATACTACCACAGTGGGTAACTTTAATGCCACGAGAAACGAAACAAATCAAGCCCTGGACCTGTTACCACACCTTCCTGAAGGAACATTCACCGGCAAATCACTTAATTACACAAGAGAACATTTCTTTAACAATAGCCGTGCGAACGCACATCGCGTCCTAGTAGTGTTCACTGATGAGACTTCTAACGATGTGGTTTCGGTTGCGTCTAAATTGCTGCGTGACATGAATGTAACTATCATCGTAGTTGCATTGGGGAATTGGTTCGATGTCACGCAAGTCAACAATATGGCTAGTCATCCCCGCTCAGCGACGGTGCTTCGCACTACACACGTCGAAATAATGGAAATACCCTGGAGGGTTCATGAAATGATCGGCGAAGGTATGTCAAGGGTATAACGCAACCGAATTAGAGGTAGATAAATGCTATAACTCAACTTCTAAGCAACCCATCTGAGAATAACGGTACTTGTATCAACTCTCTGCATGACTACCGATGATGATGGTAGATCTAAGGGTGGAAGGGGGACGGGCAGACCGGACGAAGGTAGGGAGGGGCGAGGGGAGTCAATCAAGGCACTCAAAGTTCATCTCAGAATTCCTCTCTTCTTTATCCACAGCCGTTGACCATTGTTTCAGCAACCCTTGTGCAAATAATGGTACTTGCAACAACTCTCTTCATGGCTACCGATGTTCGTGTCCTGAAGGCTTTACTGGATCACTTTGCGAGGAAGGTAATGTAACAATTTGTTTGTTAGTCTTTACTAAAATGATTGAAAAGAAAAGAGAAATATTGGAGTTGTTATTCATAATGCTAATGTTGAGGACAACGACGACGACGATGATAATGATGATACTGATGATGATGTTGATGATGATGATAATAATAGTGATAATGATGGTCGTAGGTCTAATGGTGGACGGGGGACCGGCAGACCGGACGAAGGTGGGGGAGGAGGAGGGGTGAAGGGAGTCAATCAAAGAACTCAAAGTTCATCTCAGAATTCCTCTCCTCTTTATCCACAGCTGTTGACCATTGTTTCAGCAACCCTTGTGCAAATAATGGTACTTGTAACAACTACCTTCATGGCTACAGATGTTCGTGTCCTGGAGGCTTTACTGGGTCACTTTGCGAGGAAGGTAAGACAAAAGTTTGTTTGTTCGTCTTCACTAAAATAATTGAAAAGAAAACAGGAAATATGCGATGCTGGCCACGAAGTGTCCACCACATTCGTCGGTGTTCAAGGT
>CALNXI010000134.1:0-15011 GCA_942486025.1 Porites evermanni
TTTATGTTAATTAAAAGAACCAACCAATCAAAATCACTACCCGGTTTTCGGGTAGTGAGTGACGTCACTGGACGGCATTAACGGCTCGTCGATTCAGACGTTGTTGAGAGGAGAAAACGACTCGAAACAATTGGATGAATTTCAGGCTAGCACAAGTTTTTTTTAAATTAAAAAATAAGATAATAATTATATTCTGAAAGTATTTTGCTACAGTGTCGCAGTAAAAGAAGAAACACTCAAATGCGAGTGTGGGATTGGCATACTGTTCAATTACACTGTATCAGCAAGGAGCCCTAGCATTATTTCCCCTTTCTATGGGGGTCTGGGAGCATCTTCACCCAGAAAATTTTGAAATTGAAAAGCCCTAAAATGCAATTTCCAGCCTTCCAAGGACTAAACTGAGTACATTCAAGAAAATGTAGCCTTCATTACAAGTTTCGATTTATCAGTCACAGTCAATCAACTTCTACAACTAACGAACAAATGACAATAAGAAAGGTGCAATGTGAAAACTTGACTGAACTACAGCGTTCACAAAATAGGCCTTGTGAAAACAGCTTATGATGTTTCCATCAGATTTTATGATTATTATTCATTTACGACATTTTTGAGTAGTTACTTCTTCTTTTGGGAATAAAAAATTAGCCAACTTCTTTGTGCTTTTTGAAACCCTGACAGTCAAACCTCACTTTATAGACACCCAATTAATATGGACACCTCATTATTACAGACGGACACCTCAGTGCTATGGACAGTTTGGTTTGTCCCAGAGAAAAGAAAGCCCTTACATTTTCTTTAAATTCAACCCACTTAATACGGGCACCCCGTTAATACAGAGGCTTTCTATGGCCCCCTCAGTGTCCATATTAATGGAGTATCACTGTAGTTATGATTAATGCTTTAACAGCAATTAATAAGTAATTATAAACCAATATCTTTTAATGCAATAATATTTATTTATTTATTCATAATATGTATTCTATTGACTTATTTTTGTGTCATGACAAGTTTACTCACAATTTCCAAGGTCACATCTCACAAAACTGTGTCAACCCACTTCAAATGGACACTGTTAAATTATACGGACATTTTCTATGTGTCCCTCAGTGTCCTTTTTAACAGGGTTTGACTACACATGTAGAATTGTATGTAGGCTCTACCTCCATAAGTAAGAAGTCTAAGTCACTACAAAACAAAACAAAGAAACTGCTTTCATTACACTTACAATATACCACATATCCTTATATTCTGGGTCATTAAGATTGCAAAATTGCATAGAGTTAGATGACAGCAGTTTGTAAGACTTTATTTCCTGTTGTGTAACCATCTGAACCTGCAAAAAAGATGCAAAACAACAATAATCAACCTTCAATCATTGACACATTAAGAGATTGTAGGTTAGTATTAAAATACATGTATTTTTTCCTCTTCTAGCTACTATTCTACACTAGAGCATTTAACTTGCGTGCAATAACGCTATGATACATTTATGATGACAAAGCTTGCTTTCCTAATTTTCATGCAAATTAAGACTTTTTTCACAGCATTTCTATTACATTGTAGAGACATGGACATAAAGAAAGAAAAAGAAGAAAATTTTTTCTATGGACATGAAAATTCAATTTACTTTTCTTTCTTTCATTTCTTTAACTCCACCTCTGTTCATGGAATCTTCATAAAGGATGAAAAAAAGTTAAATTGTAGACAAAAGGGGTGTGGTCAACTTACACTTGATTCTGACAAAAGTCCTTCATGTAGGTGGGTTCTTAAGACATTGGATATTTTTTCCACCTTTTCATGCACAAAACTGTAGTGATTATTAATGACCTGCAACAAGCAAAAAAAAACAATAATTATTTGTGCCCCCATCAAATTTTCAAGAAAACACATTCATTTCTAAACATTTGTCAAGTTGCCCTTTCCCACTGAGGCTTTATTGCCAAGGTTGGACTTGGGGGTGGGAGCTTTGTCTAATACTAGTTATGTACCCTTAATACAAAAGATACTGTATAATTTTTTTTTGGACAAGTAATGCACCGTAAGTGCCAAACTTTTCTTAAATATTTTAAATAGGAAGCAAAAAGTCTGTCTAGGTCCAGAGAATTCAATTTTAACATAAGTTTTGACAGAATCTTTCTTTAATTCAATACTTTATTTCCAGGCCTCAAATTTAAGAGGACAAAATAGCCAACTTCTCTGAGGAAAATAGCCAACATGTTTTGTCAGTCATCGGTGCTTATTGAAACCCCTGAAATCACTAATAAAAGTAACACCGTGATCAAACCATTGTTTCCGAAAGACACTAATATTCGCTTCTATCATCATTTTTCTATAATTCCAAAGGATGAGAGATCTCATTGTTTTTGTTGTCTTCTGAGACTTTAGTTATTTGTTGAAAATAATCTAGTAACTCATGGTTAAAATGAAAATATTAAATGAAATATTAAAGAGGAAATGACCTTCTCCTCTTTCCTAAATAGTCCAAAGATCAGCCCCATGGCAGTGGAATGGGACATGCAATGCCTTCTGGGAGATTTGTCTACTATTGTGTCTTTTTACAACCCCAATAATTTTTATAGGCAGCCCACTAATAATAAATGTATATCCTGAATTTGCTGAGGAACAGACAAACGAACTTAACACTGGTCATATTTAGTAAGTTTGTTTGTCTCAAATAGTTTTGCGAGGAAAAATGGATTTTAGGACCCATGCATGACTTTCCACTGCTTTCTTCTGCCTCAGACAAGCTTAGACACATTGTCTGTTTGCTTACTGGGTCTAAAATTGAAAATATTTTTCTTGCCGACTAGACAAAACTGATATATAATTGATAATAGCAATAACTAAGAGTATTGACTTTCATCGATTGATCAAGGCAATCAATAATACTCCATTTATTGATTAGGTATACTCACTGTCTTTCATCAGCTTTTAATGATCTACCTATTTTTTGCCAGTCTATTCCCAGAGTGCAAAGAAAGCCATTTTTACGGCCTGCCATTCGGGCAAGCTGTAGCTAGTATGTACTAGCCTACAAGTCATTTCAACTAGCCCTAAAACCCCTTTTGATTAGCAGGATTGATTACCATCCTTCTGTAATTTGAATTTCCCCAAAAAATTCACTTGCCGGTCAGACAAGTTAAGAACAGAATTCACCAGCCCAAAAGCAAAATCCACTAGCCCCGAGCTATCGGACACGACTTTCTTTGCACGCTAATTCCCCTTAAATTATTGGGCATGGTGGGTGGTTTAATTCAATAACCGTTCTGCAAAAAGATACTTTGACCATATAAGTTTCCACAAGTTAGACTAGACACAGGTGACTGGTTGGTGGTGTAAAAACTTTAGCTGTAGTTAAAGACTACGTTGAATGCAACTTCACAGTGCTGATGGGTGATTGTTTTAACCACATTGGAGAAAAACTAGGGAACCCAAGGAAAGGCATTCAGGAAATGGTGAATAGGTACAACTTGGCCCCATACAAAAAGTTCAAAGGTGGACACAACAAAAATCAAAGGAATGAAACATCTCATTAATACTGTTGCCACTCATCTAGTTTGCCTTGCAAAAGGGTTCCAAAATTCAAGACTTTTTCCATGCTTTTTTCTAAACAATAATCTCTTTTTCCAGACTCAAGGTTATCAAATAGGTGATTAATAGAGACCTTAAAATATGCAGGAACAAAGCCTTTTTCATACTCTGCAAACGTATGCACGAGATTTCACTTAAGAAGCACTTGTTGCAGCTTTGAAAAAAAAGAACTCAAGACTTCATCCCCATTTTCCAGACTATTTCCAGGTCTGGAAAATTGCAAGGCAAATTGCAAGACTTTTTTATTTCAAGGATTCAAGACTCTGTACAAACCCTGCTCACAGGTAACACTAAATCACATTCATTACGACAATTCAGTCGATTCCCCAAATCAATCGGTTTTAATCGAACGATCAAATTCCATTGCAGCTGATTGTGTTCCATCAATTTCTTTTTCGGTTTGGTTAGATTAGATGCTGTATGCAGGGAATTCTTCAGATCATACTCAGCCACATACAATAATTGCTACATATTAGTGTCGCTGAATATTGACTAGAACAGGGTAGGGAAAACTTCCACCCACATTTTGAAAAAAACATATCTACGCCATGTCAGTATTTCAAATTGTTTGGACGACGAATTCCCCAAAAAACGAAGTTCCTACTTTCAACAATTTCAATTGCCCTCTTGATGAGAGCAAGATAACATAGCTAGATGTATCTAAAGAAGACAGGTATTCTGAAACTCAGCCGGCTGATTATCAGAATTAAAATATTCTTAACAGAGCACGGCCAGGCTGAGATAGCGAAGAACAACGTTTGAGCTAATTACCTTCCCGTGGTTGACAAAGCCATGTTTTCGCGCGAGCCTCTCAGCCTCTTCAAAATCGCCGTCAATTTGCACCGTCCATCGGTTGGAATTTTTAAGAGAACTCAACAGGAAAATGAACGAGAAGAAAACACTACAAAATAACGGAGTTACCAACGACATTCGCGTTTTAAAGGCAATTCAAGCCAGAAATTCATATTTTGAGAAGAATCTCTCCAAAATATAAAAACACAACGTGCTGATTATCTACACCTGAAGAGGTTACAAAGCCTTCGCGTGAATCCCTTGCGCTTTCTTTAGGAACATGCGTTATAATCTAATATTCATAAACGTGAAGGTATTTATTCTTAACAGAACGTAAAAACACTAATAATCCTTTGAAATTTTCAGTTTCATAGGGTTCTTTATTTTGGAAACAAACGCTTTACATTGTCAAGGTTTTCTGTAATAACGGCTGCCGGAGTTCGTGACTTCCGTGTTCGCTGACTGACTTTGAATAACTAATTAATCGCCCTCAGAAAAAAAAAACCGGCCACGCAGTTACACATGTTTCTGTTTTCAGTTCAGTGATCGTGTTTCATGAAACCGGAAACTGAAATAATTAATTTGTGGGTTCACACTAGGCACTAAGTCTGTCTTAGCCTAAGTCAAGCCAAGTCACCCTAAGTCCGCTTAAGCGTTCAGACATATCTACAAGACAAATTCTTTCTGTGCAAAGCTGTCATCATTAACGATAAAAATAACAGATAAGGTAACTAACATCATAAATGTGGCGAGGTAGTCACGATCCATTTTAGCGAAGAAGTTGAGATCAAAATGAGACCGAGAAGCCGTAAAATCGCTGTAATTGCGACTTTTGTCTGTTTATTAAATTTACAAAGGTTGATCAGCCAAATAACCTTACAAAATCTTATGTTCCTTCGTGAAGGAATGACGGAAGATTTTGTTGAAGAGCGTGAAAGCCTGCTTTTTCTGACCGCCCTACTTTTGAGCGTTCACCGAAGACGAGGTGAACGTTCACGCGAAGACGAGGTGAAACCAAACTTTAGAATGGAACGTGAAACGTTTGACGAGCTTTGCCGAATTCTTCGTGGTGATCTGACGAGACGGGAAACGAGATTGAGAAAGCCTGTGTCTGTAGAGAAGCGTGTTGCTGTTGGTGTTTGGAGACTTTCCACGTCGCATAAGGTAAAAAGTCGGTAGCGTAATTGCCTTCTAACGTTTCGTCCCCTCGGCGATGCATCTTCAGTTAATTTTGTTCGTGAGAAGAAACTGTGTCGTGATTTCTTTGCTTTTGGCGCCTAACGCAGGAATCTCTATCTGATAAAACCCACGATTTTGAATTTTTTTTGCTATCAGGTTTCTTAAGTCAGCCTTAAGTCATGTTTGAAACAGACTTAAGAATTGCTTAGGTCGTTTGAGTTTGCCGACACTAAGACAGAAATCACGCTTCTGTGACTTAGCGGTTCATACCTGTCATTTTCACTAAGTCGACTTAAGAGATTACTAAGTCAGACTTAGTGGTCTAATGTGAACCCAACTACTAAGTAACAAAGCATAGTAAATAACAATGGATGTAGGTCTTTGGCAATGGATAAAGAAAGGAACATGAATAATGAAAGATAAATGGATTCCGGTATATGAAAGTCTACCGGCTCTCTTTCTTACCGTCACACTATACAGTGACTATAAAAGCTCTATAAACTATAGCCAAAACATTTCTCTGAATACTGACGTTACAGTAGTGTATCTCTCGACCTGGTTTCTGTCCAACGAGGATGGGTAATGTTACTCTGGGACTCACATAACAGAAAAAGGTTAGCTAAGTCGTGCCCCAGGTTAATTAGGATTGGAACAAACCATGGTTCACAATCTACCGGATAGCTTTTCTTGCTGACGCGAAAATTTATCCGGCAAGTATTCAAGTTAAGGTACAGTGAAACAGGTAACGAAAACGTGTGACTTTTTTGCCACATTGTTGCTGCAAAACGAGTTGAATGGCGATGTTGCGAGTTTGACCACTCACGCATCAAACCCCTCAGTTGTCTTGCAACAAACCAAAAGGTTGTTGGAGGTTGCGAAATGATCAGAAGTCAGTGTTCACACAAGTTGCAACAACCTGCTTTGTGAAGACGGGTTTGAACGTAGGTAGTGAAAAGCGCAACATAGCTTTTAAACCCGTTTCGCGGCAATGCTGCAAAACAAGTTGCAAGTCACCGTACACATAACCTGGGTGCCAGAGACTTTTCTAGCGCGGTTGCCGCTCGTGGCTTTGGCCTACAGCCGAAGTTGTGTCGGCTTCGGCTAACACCGAAAATTCCCGCCGCACGCGAAAAAAACCTCTGGTACCCCGCCAGGGTACCCTACAAAGTTCTCCCAAATGAATCCAAGAATCTTTGCACTGCAACCTCGAACCCATTCCTCCTATAGGCGAAAATGAATGGATTCCTTTAAGTTTGCTGATTTTACTTCCATTCTTATGAATAAATCAATTAACACTCTTTATTCCACGGTTAAAGGCGTAGTGAAGTGCAGCAAAATAAAACACACGGTGTACGAAACAGGCAAAATATTTTGTTTTAGACTGTTACCGGGGGTTAGTAGTGCATTCCAAAAATTAAGGAAGATGTCAAATGTGTCTTGAAAAATATTTAAATAGGTTAAAAGGAGACTTTAATTACGTATTGATTAACATCGAAATAGAAGGTATGATGCCAGAAAAGAAACTTGAATTCGAATTTGCCTTTGTTTGGAATACGAAAATAAAGCTTGATTCACTGGGATTGGAATGGCATTTGATGCAAACTGGATCTGACGCAGCACCACCAACAGCATGATTATGATTGTACATGTCTGATCTGAAGTAGCCCCTATTCGAATACAACCCCTCCATACTTCAAGTTTCGTACGTGTGACGATCTTGAAGATGATTTGCTGTTTGGAGTGATTGGCTATAACGCAGGATTTTTCATACTTTTTGACTTCTTCCTCCCTAAAAGACCGTTGCTATTAATGTTATAAGCTTGGGAGTGATACTTGAACGTATATTTTCTTTAATTCCTGGTGGTCTGTTTACTTCGCTATATCCTTGACATTATTAGTTATATAATGAATTCTTAACTTTAACTATCGGGTTTCCATCACGAGGTGAATACAATGTTTTGGTTGTTAGTTGCATCTATCGCTAACCTTCTGCCTGCAACGATTCACTAACCGACACCAACATTTTCTCTTGTTTTTTCAAACAAGTGAAAAAAAAATACAGTCCAATTATTAACTGCTGTAAAGGAGGAGAAAGAGGTGTCTTTCGGCGATAGCGAATAACTCGAATAACACGAATTGGTGAGTAGGAACATTTTCTGGTCTGCTGAAGATTTGTTTTTCAAGTATTCTGATTGGCTCATCAACCACAAAACCGCTTTTTTTTCTGTCGAGCACGTTCAAACTTCAGTACGTGCTCAACACAGTATAGTAGAAGTCAGATGTTATAATTTATTTATATATACTGTAGTATCAGCCAACTGGGATAAAGGCCAAGGTTTATAGCACTGATTAATGAATGATGAAACAAATGAAACAAAACACACGACACATCGTGCTTGCCTCACGATAAAAATAACTGAATCAAGGACTGACCCAACGATTATTTTTTTCTGTGAAATAACTATTGCCTAGAAATTTCTGAACCTCGAGATCGAAAGGTCTTCTGAATACATGTTTTAAATCCCAATTATAGCTAAAACCACAGCATGATCACAGCGTTAATATTAAACACGTCCGAGCTTCAGAACGTGTTCAGGAGGGGGGCATTGGGATTTTCGGTTTTGTGGTTTTCGCTATTTTTTAGATCGGTTTTTCGGTTTTTGTTGCAAAAGACTTCGGTTTTTCGGTTTTTCGGTTTTGGTGGTCATTGCGGTTTGCGGATGTTTCGTTTTTTAGCATCTGGTTTTCGCTTTTCGTGAAAAATATTAGCGGTTTTTCGGTTTTGGTACCCGATGTGGTTTTTGGTTTTTCCTATTTTGTCCTATTTTGGGTTCCGGTTTCTGTTCGATTTGAGCAGCACTTAATCTCGAATAGCCGCGAAACGCCAAAGTTATTTAGAGGAATGCGTGACAAAATAAATGTCATGGTAGGGGATCAAGCGTCTCCCTTGACGCCCGGCGAGCCTTTGACCTCGCAGACCATGGCGACCATTTGGTCAGTTTGCGAGCTATAGCTTCCAACGTGCCTCCCGCGCCAGCAACGGAAGAAGCAATTGTGGATTGTGTTGCGTTTTTTTACGAGGAGGGGAGTTATCAAATGGTAATGTTCGATTAGAGATTTTCGATTGAAGTTTCCAGAGCTATAGCTTTTTGCGACTGCAAAATTGCAATTCTAAAGAGGACTTGTGTGCAAATTCTCCTAAGTTAACTAGGCTCCATAACTAGCGGCTTTTCGGAAATTGAGCTGCAAAGTCTGGGCTCGAGAGAGCGGCAGAAACAAAGCCTATGATTTAAGCAGACACAAAAAGATACGAAGGCTTCAGACAAAGTCCATGACATTCACAAATACTTTGGTAAAATTAGTGTTAGTTTAGTTTGCTCTGTATGCCCCACTTGTCACCATTGTATCGGTTTTTGACGGTTTTGTATGCGGTTTTCGGTTTTGAATTTTTTTGCGGTTTTGCGGTTTTGGATGATTTTTTTCTTCGGTTTTGCGGTTTCTAATATACCCCAATGCCCCCCTCCTATAAGAACTGTACGAACACAAAAAAAAATTCACTCAGGTTACTCGATCTTCTTTCTTTCACTATCCAGCTATTGCAATCAGATTTACTAATAAAGTACATTCTAGACTACAAATCTAGGCCACCAAAATTTTGTGCTGAATCTAAATAGTTTAATTCAGTCTTGCTCTGGTGCATGGAGCGTATGAAAAACTATCTTCCGCAGTTGCTCAGTCTCTGAACAAGAGCAAGCCCAACCTGACATTTTTAACTGTCACCGACTCATTTGTGAAACTGAAGTGTGTCAACCCGTCTAAGTATGTTAGACCATCGAAGTAATTCAAGCTAGCTGTAATCCTTGAGTTAGCTTCATTTTACCTTACTTTTGACTATAAAGAAATTAATTCATGAAAAAGATTCAAATAGTTGACAATTGCGACTGCCAGTGATCAACAGCTAAGTTCTTTTTCGAGGTTTTTAATAGTATGAACATGTAGTGGGGCACATGTAGTGAACAACAAATTTCAAGGGTTCCATCCTATTTAGTTTGAACAAGTTTCAATGAAATAAAAAAGCTCATTTTCAAGGCCAATACAGATGTTTATTTTAGCTAATAGCAAATGAACAGCTGTACAAGACAAATCATTTAAGTGAAAACTAAAGTTGTTGTGTTACAATAACAAAAAAATGTAGATCTTATCTTTGGTCACTGTTGTTGCCTCAGCCATCAGATCCATCTTGTAAGTACAGTGTACAATAAATATTGAAATGCAGCAACATCTAAACAAAATTAACAGCAGAATACATGTCAAGATTTCATGTAGAATATTTGATCCATCCTTAAATACTTAATAAAACAACGGTTTTGATGATGCAAACCACACAAAAGGATATCATTATTTTTAAAATAATCGATTCATTAATGAAGTATATGGATACGGAGGCTTTGTTAGAAGTCAAGCTGGCTTTTTTGCTCTACTGCATCTCTAAAATTCCCTTATGTCTTTGGTTTGGTTTGCAAATTCAGCTGGTGGTAAGCTCTTTTTCAGCTGGTTGAACTAGCTGGCAGCCAGCTCTTAACGGCATCCCTGCTAGCCTGTGTACAAACCACCCCCTCCCCTTAGTAAAAATCAGAGAAGGGGCGTCTGTGATTCACTGTCGCTAATCGTGTATGGGAATAACTTTGCATAAATTTAAAAAAATATTTTCCGCTGACCAAAATTTCCATGGCTCATGTTTCATGTCATTCCAGTTCTCAAAATGTCGGAGCATACACCGTATTCACAAATGGCGGACACGCGGGAAAAAACAGGTGCCTAGTCATGAAAGCGAGGCGTTGGAGGATAAACAAAAACTGCAAATGAAGACTTTCAGTGAACTTGCAGAGTGTTTAGCACGAATTCCACTTAAAATAACTTTGTACGGACTTCTTTTTAAATACAATTACGTAGGATGTCTTCTGCTTTTAATGTTTAGTAGTGGTTTGCTGTTTGCAATCAAAAGGGACGCGTATATCTTCAAGGAAACAGGATGATTTTGTAGGTTTCCGAAGCATCAGAAGCTCGACAAGTGGACGATGGCTGGAGAAAAGCGGCAAACATGTTGGCCCAAACTTCACATTGAAACCGAGTACGAAAGCCAGCTCACTGCAATTCGGTGAAACAAAAATATAAACGCATCTTGGTGGCAAGAAAAAAAGAAATAAGCGACAGATATATGGCCTACTTGTTAAGGCAAGAGACGTCTGCCGTTGAACAAAACAGTTCAAGTCGAGATGGAACTGAAGAGGTGACTGAGGTTTCGATGAAGTTATGTTTGGTTTTTGTTTTCCAGGACGTTATTCTCTGGTCTTTATCGATGAAGGACATCAATTAGAACTAATTTTTTAGTATAAATGCTGGAGCGATCGAGTGGAGGACGCTCAAAATTTCAACTACTTACTCGGCAGACTCGGTAAGCCGGCCACATATCATTTCAGCGAGTAATTTCGTATTTCTTATCTTTGGCTGTTAAGAGTTTTAACTTTATGTTCCATAATATTTTAAAGTTGAAGAATACATAAATAAATAAATAAATAAATAAATAAAATGATGGTCTTCTTAAACGGATCCAAACTCGAATTCAATTATTCGAAACAGAAGCTTGCCGTGTTCAGTCCTGACACAAACATTGCCTTAAAAGTTCTTTACCTAGTAAAATGTAAGCTTTATACCACTTTTTTACCAAGAGCTCTCTGAAATAATGCCCTAGAGGAGACTAGGCAAATAGCAAGCCATAGGATTCACACACTACAGCTTCTAATTTGTGATAAAATTATTTTTAATTATTTCGCCATGACAAAGAAATCATGAGATTTTTGCTAAGCTCTGCCAACGTACCTCTAACAATTCACTCCAAAGCGACGGAATTAATATGATCCAAAGGAAGTTGTAAATACAGACATACATATATACATAGATATGTATAAAATGACACTGACATGAATGAATGAGCCTCGTGAATGAATCTTTCACCCGCTCTCGACTTGACCTGTTTTGTGTAATGGCGGAGGTCCATTTCGTTGACAAGTAGGCCATATATCCGTCGCTTATTTCTCTTTTTCTCGCCACCAATGTCTGTTTTTATTTCTGTTTAACAGAATTGTAGTGATCTGGCTTTCGTATTCCGTTTCAGTGTGAAGTCTGGGCCAACATCTTTGCCGCTTTTCTCCAAGCATCAGAAGCTCGACAAGCAGGCGATGGCTCGGAAACCTACAAAATCATCCTGTTTCCTTGAAGATATACGCTTCCCTTTTGATTGCAAACAGCAAATCACTACTAAACATTAAAAGCAGAAGACATCCCACGTAATTGTATTTAAAAAGAAGTCCGTACAAAGTTATTTTAAGTGGAATCCGTGCTAAACACTCTGCAAGTTCACTGAAAGTCTTCATTTGCAATTTTTGTTTATCCTCCAACGCCTCGCTTTCATGACTAGGCACTAGTTTTTTCCCGCGTGTCCGCCATTTGTGAATACGGTGTATGCGTCTTATTTCCATCGAGCAACTGAGAGAGTGAGACATTTTTAAAATAGGATTACTCTATACCGAGCAAGAAAAATGTTCTTACAAGCCCATATTGAAGGAAAAAATCCGTGTCCTTATGCAAGCCTTCCCACTGGATACGGGAAGTCATTAGTTTGAAACAAAGTGTTGACAAGTCAGACATGACTCATGNAAAATCATCCTGTTTCCTTGAAGATATACGCTTCCCTTTTGATTGCAAACAGCAAATCACTACTAAACATTAAAAGCAGAAGACATCCCACGTAATTGTATTTAAAAAGAAGTCCGTACAAAGTTATTTTAAGTGGAATCCGTGCTAAACACTCTGCAAGTTCACTGAAAGTCTTCATTTGCAATTTTTGTTTATCCTCCAACGCCTCGCTTTCATGACTAGGCACTAGTTTTTTCCCGCGTGTCCGCCATTTGTGAATACGGTGTATGCGTCTTATTTCCATCGAGCAACTGAGAGAGTGAGACATTTTTAAAATAGGATTACTCTATACCGAGCAAGAAAAATGTTCTTACAAGCCCATATTGAAGGAAAAAATCCGTGTCCTTATGCAAGCCTTCCCACTGGATACGGGAAGTCATTAGTTTGAAACAAAGTGTTGACAAGTCAGACATGACTCATGAGCTCATGATAGTGTGAAACGTGACCTTAGCATTATTGTTTTGCTTGAGTTTTGATGACAGGCCCTAAAGCCAATCAAAATCCCTCAATTACAAGATGTACACACTGTAATGATCTACAAATAGCAGCCAATCAAATCATTTTCCACATATTCCAGGAAAAATCACGTGGCCTCCATACACGATTACCAATGGTGAATCACAGAATCTCTGATTTTTACTGAGGAGAGTGGGCGCTTGTACACAGGGTACATCCCTGCTTACCCTGGCATGATTGTAAACAATCTGCTTTAATACATACATGTAATATTTAACTACTGTTTTACTGTTGTCAGGTTTGTTGGAATGAATTTTAAACAGTTCCATCAGCAGAGCCAACCATATATAGCACGCTGTAGTTCAACTTTTCTACTCTAGCTAAGCCAGCTACAATAGTGCAGACAAAGATCAACTTCTTCCCCTATTAAAAAAAGAATCCCCTACTTTGAAGGAAAATAATATGCTCTAGTGCTTAATGATGAGAACAACGGAGTATTGGATCAGTCAATCCCAGCTGCGCCCAGCGCCCGCCCCTCCCCCGGGCTACTGCGGGGCATTTCCCCGCCTTGTCAGTCCCGGGGCAGGGGCATTTGCAAATTTTGTGCTGCTTGGGGGCCAGGCATTTGCCAACCCCGCGGCCATTCCTGAGCTTTTGACACACACGTGGTTTCCTATCAGAATATAACTACACAGAGGATTTTACTGGGAAAGAAAAAATATTGACCTCAAAGGCCATGTAAAGGCATGCTCTTGATTTTATGCATGCATTTCTTCATTGCTTATCAAGCCAGAATTTAATACCAGGCGAAATCTGGAGCTATCAAAGTGAATCAACGTTTTTGGTCATTGAATCAAATTGCTGTTGATATTATTTGAAAAGCATCCTTTCATGATCATATTTTATAAAACTATTCATAACATAAATTATAACTCTGGGCGCAGCTGGAATTGACTGATGCATAACAATTTCAAGGTTAGAATAGTGAGACTTTTTGTGTCAAACAAGACTTTCATTTTTGTCACATGCACATCCGGTGTCTAAACAATTTACTTCTTTCATTTCTGTTCTGATCAAGGTCATGACCCTTGTATGGCTTTCCTCGAGTGAATCCGTTCGTCGAAGAAACTGATTTGTCGCTTGAAAAAAAGGATCGTCATGCCCATCAGACATCATTTCGGTAAAAGTGAATGGCTAAAAATAAACTTAACAAAGACCATGCACAGCTTCTGTCACATTGTGTTCCGCAAAGCTTATATTTCTTACATCATGATCAACTTGAACTGTAATCGCCGCTCTGTCTGACTGTGCCCCAGCACACAACAACGAAACTATGATTATTTCCCTTTAGTAGCAAGTAATCTACAATAAACAAGCACTACTTAAGAACGATTAAAAACAAAGTTTTCGCTACATATTACACAAAAAGCGATCGATTATGCTTCCTCACAGTGGCGCAACAAGTGACGTTTCTTAAACTTTTGCGCTGAAGGTTAAAACATGTTTTGAATCCGAAGATTCTTCCTAAAATTACAATCAGAGCTAACAAAACCCAACGCTAGCCAAGCCGTTAGTTTCAATTTGAGGCAAGTAATTCATGGCAGCCTCCATATAGACTCCCTGATATATTAGTACTCTTGTATACCCCTATATATCTTGTGTACCCATGTTTACCCTAGTAGTACTGTATACCCTGTATACCCTTGTATATCCTGTTTACCCATGTTCACCCTAGTAATACTGTATACCTTGTATACCCCTATATATCCTGTGTATCCATGTTTACCCTAGTAGTACTGTATACCCTGTATACCCTTGTATATCCTGTTTACCCATGTTCACCCTAGTAATACTGTATACCTTGTATACCCCTATACATCCTGTGTACCCATGTTTACCCTAGTAGTACTGTATACCCTGTATACCCCTATATATCCTGTGTACCCATGCTTACCCTAGTAATACTGTATACCCTGTATACCCCTATATAACCTGTGTACCCATGTTTACCCTTGTAGTACTGTATACCTTGTATACCGTTGTATATCCTGTTTACCCATGTTTACCCTAGTAGTATTGTATACCGTGTTTACCCCTATATATCTTGTGTACCCATGTTTACCGTAGTAATACTGTATACCTTGTATAGCCTTGCATATCCTGTTTACCCATGTTTACCCTAGTAATACTGTATACCCTGTATACCCCTATATATCCTGTGTACCCATGTTTACCCT
>CALNXI010000134.1:46158-62912 GCA_942486025.1 Porites evermanni
AACTAAAAGTGATTAGTAAAATCATCCAAAAGTGATTTTTCGTTTTTTGGACATTTAAACACACAACATAAAAAAAAAAAAAACAACAAAAAACCGAAAACGAACCCCAAAAAAAAAGGAAAAAAAAAAATATTTAAAATTTTTTTTTTTTTTTTAAAGCTGTGACCCGCGGGGGGGGGGGGGGGGGGGGGGGGGGGAGGGTGTTGCCACCCCTCCCCCCCCTCTGAGGTTTTTTTGATTTTTTTTTTCCTGGACGATAAAACATCAGCACCTGACGTTTTCAGTAGCTGTTCGTTTATCCCTCGCTCAGTTTAGTGATGGTCAGTTACCATGGTTACGAGATATGACATTACAATTACAAAAAGATACAAAAAAACATGAAGAAAGAAATGGCGAGGAGGCCTAAAGGAAACTATTACAAATTTTCAAAGATGGAATAAAAATTACGGCGACGAATAGAAAATATTATCAGATGGAAAATTAAATTAACAAACAATATTAAGGAAGTTTACAAATGTCTAATATTAAACAGCTTTTTCTCAAGATGTTTGTTGAAGTATACTAATAATTATTACAAATAAATGCCTTCAGTGCTCTTTTAAAGGAAAAGGGGGAGGAAGCGTTGATGATGTGGGCGTTTAAGGTGTTATAAAATTTAGGTCCTTGATAATTAATACCGAAAATTGTTTGATTCGAGTACGCCAGAAAGGCAGACGAAATTTACAAGAGTTTTTTGTATTATACCAATGAAAGGTAGAGTATGTCTTTGATAGGAGTACATGAATAAGCCTAGTTGGTACCACACGAGCTTTTTCATTTGATCTGGTACAACGCCATGAGCGATTGACAAATTCTTGTTCCGAATTGATTTGAATGGATTCCTTAATTATAGACATTGAATATTATCGTATCCAGCGGCTTTCCCGGAAGCAAAAGATTGAGCAACGGTAATAATTTCATCCTCTGTTGTTGGGCTAAAAAGGACTGATTCTCGAAATGATCTAGATAGAAAACCTTTATGTGAAGAAGGAGGAGGCTTTATTTTCTTTGCCAGGTTCGGACCAATACTAGAGAAGTAGCGGTAAACCTATTTGCTACTTCCACTGGACGTCCGCGGGTCAATCTATCTTATTTTAACTATTTTTCTTTACTTATCCATCGCATTGCCGTTAGGATCAGTTTGCCGTTTATATGGTATTGCATACAAGCTGTTTTTACCGTTCCAGGAACCTACAACTGAGGCCCCGTCTACATGTATCCGTTTTTGTTTGAAAACGGAGTTTTTTTCCCCTCTGGTTTCGCCTATCGTTTACATGTAACCAGTGAAGACGTCCACCGAAAACGCGTCTTTTCGAAACCGCTCTCCAGAGTGGAGATTTTTGAAAGAGCCGTTTTGTTGCACTAGTGTGAATGGAATGAAAACAAAGGGGTTTCTGAGAAGGATTCCGTCACGATGTTGGATACCATGGCCATTTAATGTGCATTCTCCCAACAAAGAGTCACTGTATTTCGTTTTCGTTTGGACATTTAGAAACGATTGAAAAAAGGCAACGTATGGACGGGGATTTTTTAAATACGGAGAAAAAAAATCTCCATTTTCGAACTAAAACAAATCCGTGTGGACAGGGCCTGAGAGAGATCCGGCACCACTCGGTTTGTTGCTGTGGTGTTGCTGCTTTATAATATTTAACAATTATTCTTTGAAATCGATGTGAACAGTGACTAAATATTTAGAGAGCCGCAAAGCCGTTTCTTTCGACTGACTGCCCCTTGGTCGCCAAGGATGCTTTTAATCAAGAGCTTCAAGCCGACTGGGACCTAGAGAGCCTCCAACTCCACGTCTAGTTATTAACAAATATTCTCCTCCCTAAACCCCGGTTGTGCTTTAACTTTACTGTGAGTATGATTTCAAAACTTATTTTTCTGCAGCGTGTAACCGTTACAAGGATTCTGTCGCGAAAAGTTTGTTATATTTCTGAAAAGGACTTGTCGCTTTCTGCGCCGGGGAAACTGAAAGCGGATCTTGCAAGGGTAGGTAGTTTCTAATTTATTCTAGGGCGATCACTGCATAGCAGATAAAATAATCGTTATAATAATATTGATAAAGAATTCTAAATAAATTTGAATGCTTTTTTATATAGTTTTCAGCACATTCGGAGAAACATGTCGTGTAATTCACAGATTGTTATCCCTTAAGGGGTTGTTTACATATATGGAGGGAAGACGAATCATGGCAGCAGGAAGATCCTAGAAGGCAGAACAACTTTTCGTTGGGTTTACATGCAGAATTATATGAAAATCTGGTCTGTGTGGTTACCAAGGAGAGAAGGAAAAAAAGAAAGCGGTCGACAATGACAAAAATGCAATCAAGGCCCTTCGGCTCTCTTTACTGGTGTTAATAACTTCCTTTTAAGCAGAATTATCACAATCAGTCAGCTCGTGGTCACCCCAAACGAAATGGTGTGCCTTTAGTACCGTGATTAGCCACTGAAAACGATCTGCCGCCATGTTTTCTGGTTTGTCCCTAATATATCGATATTCCGAGCACAAGCAGTTTACATCATGCTAGGATATTCCTGGTACTATGATATTTTTACCTCTTAGCTAGGAGCACCGGGGACTTTAGTACTAACAACCCTTTGCCGGCATGTAATCTGAATGTAGAAAACATCTGGCGCTATATGATCCACCCTCTAGGATCTTCCTGCAGGTGTTAGCATTCCCCCCCCCCCCCCTTTTCTTAAACACCCCCCGAAAAAAACCCCAACACCAAAAAAAAAAACACAAAACCCCTCCCCAAAAGCATTAACACTTTGCCGACAAAAAACATAGAAGGAGGGAAAAGGGGACATAAAAAACACGGGTAGAAATCAACANAGCCAAAAAAGCTTCCTGTAGTGGAAAAATCTTACGTGGTGATGATTACTGGCAAAGCCGACAGAACCCTGCTAACAAAGGAGATCTGTGGAGTCTTGCCCATTTATAACACAAAACGGTATCCGGACACCAGCACCAAGAGTGGAGTTGCGGGTAATGAAGAAAATAACTAACATAATTACGCTCTGTATTCTAAAATAGATGAAGATTTATCCACTCATTATAGGAATTAAGGGATAGTGCAGAGAAGAAAGCACTCGGCGTCCCACATGTTCAGTTGATAGAAGTTCTCTTTTCTGCTCTGAGACATGCGCAGTTAGGGGTGGGCAGAAGGGGGTTCGTGTTTCATTATTATTATTATTATTATTATTATTATTATTATTATTATGTCGCAGTATGAATCTTTGGTATGCTGTCCACATTATGAGTAGTATAGGGCGCATAGCGTAACCTACACCACTTGAGAAGCTATACTTAGAAGTAAAAAAAGGTCGATACGAAACGTAACCTAATACAATCCTAAAATACATAATGATATGAATCTCTCTACTTAAAAAGCCAATTTAGAATATTATTAAATTCTGATATTATTATTATCATTATTATCATCATTACAAGTGATACTGGTAAAAGTAAAATTTATAATCATTTACACTACATAAAGCTTCATGTTTGAACCTTAAAATAATTTGATTAAAAAGGGTTAGCTTTTTCGTCTTTCTTCGGTGCCGCGTATTTATACGACGAAGTAACGGTTCGAGGTTGTCCGCTATAGTTAGAAGTGATTCAATTTGCTTTAATGAAATGGATGGATGAAGATCGATTGCTCTCTTTGATATACAAATCTTGTCCAGTGACATACAAACATAGGGCGCCCACAAAATCTGTTCATGTCATGATCGATTGACTTTTTCGCTCATGATCATTGTCCCCTTAAATTTTAAATACCAGACGTCAACTGGTTATTTTAAAATGTCCCACACAACCAAATCCTCAAATATGCTATTTGTTTTTAATTCGACAATAACATTCCTTCACAGCCACAAAAAAGCTAATTCGGCAATAGTCACGTGACGATGACGTCATTACCCTGAATGTAACATGGGAAGATATTTTATGGCAAACAATATCTTGTTGTAGGCTGTCATTCTTCTAAATATAAAATTGCAAAACTTATAAAGCTTTTTGAGAAAAATTAAAGGATTCTGGGATAATTTTTATGCTAATTCGGGAGCCAATTAAGTAATCGGCTCCTGGCTAATTGTAATTTACTTTTATAATTATTGTTGTTGTTGTTGTTGTTATTGTTATTATTATTATTATTGTTGTTGTTGTTGTTTGTTTACCTAAAACAAGTAGAGAAGACCGTACAATAAGAAAAATCCCATAAAACCTTTGAAGCTCTATTCGCCAGCAGACGGAGCAAACGGCATTTTGATTGGCCGATTTCAAACATTCTCACTGCATACATGAGCATTTCCCGTCGACAAGGTTTGAAAAATAATAGTGTTCATCACGTTTCTTTCAATAAATTGTTTTGCAGTTATTAAAGGTAGACATCTGTTCAAGCGACAGGTACTGCGGACAGAAACCACTCCGGGATGTGGCTTGTACCTTTCGGGATGCAACGTGTGTTTACTTTGTCACGTGCAATTATCTGGGATCCCCAAGAAAGCAGTGGTCGTGTAATCAAACACACGATAGTTCTGCAATTCCTGTCTGCTGTGATCTCGTTTGTCGGCAGTAAAACAGGAATTTTGAAGTGTTTTCATTAAAGTAAGAAAGGTCATTCTAATTTGTTACTAGTTTATAACTGTTCGCGGTAAAGTTTTTGTTTTATAAATGTTTAAGTAATGACATGCATATAAAGCTGATTATGATCTTAATTTTAATTATAATTTTTTTTTGCGATATTTGCACTGGGTATTGTGTGTTTTCTCATGACGTCATGGCGGCCATATTTGTGTCCCAAAACAATGATACGGTGGCCATGTTTGTGTCCCAAACCAGTCCTTTGGTAGTTGATTCTTTTCTTATGTAAACGCTTTCTTTAGTTCCGATAAATTTGCTTAGATGCTGGCCACGTGAGTGAAAACACTCTACATACATTTGCAGTGTACCACTAAACTGAGTAATAAAGTGCTCTTTATATATATGTGTCTGCTCTTCAATTTAAGGGAAAGGTATAAGCAAAAGGGGATGTTATCAAAGCGGAGAATGGGCAAGGTGGTGGAATAGGAAATCGTGGTCAGCGTTATTTTAGCAAAATTAAAAATCGGTTGTTATCGGAGCCTTTAGCAAGGACTACGGAAACAATATAATTTGTTGAAGATACTGATCATATATATAGTACTTTATCATTTATCAGTTAGTGGAAGTGAAAGGCAAACAAATTAAATCCACCTATTTAAAAGAAGTAGGGGAGTATGCAGCAACTTAACTTTTTAGTATTCTAACTTGCCTGGTTGCAAATCAATGTATTGAGTTTCGGAGTCAGGTTTACAATGTAACTATGTGGGTCTTAATTTTAGAATTTCGTGTGAGAAGAGGAAAACGGGAAGACAGGACACCCTAATTCCTTGAGGTCCTCGTTGGTTCTTCAGCCTCAATACTAACTGAGTTCCCAAATCTAAACATAAAACAAGTCGCCGTGGGAACGTTTATTTGGGCGTCGACGTACTAGGCGTGTGGGAAGTTTTTTTATGTGTGTTGGGGATGTATGAGTAGTGCATTAGCGTTGTATATTTTTATTAGGGGTTGGTTGAGACGTTATATTGGACGTGGAATGGTAAGATAATGGCCGTAGTTTGTTACTCATTGAAACTGGTTTCTCGTAGAATTTAGTATGAAGTAACAAAAAATGATTTTTTAATATTTTGCGAGTTGTATTGTAACGCAGTTTGCACGTGAAAGCTTTGGAATTTGCCGCTTTCGTGGTTCGTGTATGAGAGAATACGTCTTAATCTAATTAACTCAAGGGTCTAAAAACAGAAATAACTAACACGAACGCGGTTTGCACGTGAAGATGTTGGGCTCTGCCCCTATTAGGGTTCGAACGTGAAAGAATGCAATTTGTTTACGAGATCATTTTGCTCAATAAGATTTTAAGAAATCACCTCCTTTCCGAAAGTCTGCGATGAAATTATGCTTCATTCATTGTTACCCTTATTTATCTCATGCACGATCAAGGAACTTTGTGTGACATCTTCTTTGGTTTTCGATAACTAAGGGCAAAAATATTGTGAAACTCTTGGTCATAAACCACTACTGGCAATAAATAGTACTGAAAAAGGGCAATGACTGGTACCTTTGATACAGGATAAAAACATTTACGCCGTGTGCTGCGAGGACAACTATTTTCCAACGGGAGAATTTAAATTATTTAATAATTTGTTTCACTTGGTGTACCTTGTTGTTTCAATACGTTTGTTTCCTATTGCCGATTTGTTTGCCGTGCATTAGCTGTGAGACGTTATTGTAACGAGGATAAATGCTGTTTCGTGACACATCGCTCGGCAGACATTCGCGTCGCTTGCGTGTTACCCGGCTGGTTTACGTTCGCACGTATTGCGTGCCTATTGCAACTTTGAGTCAAAACGAGCGAGACTGCAATATCCTAAGTTTTGGCTACACGGAGGTCAGCGGTTAAAGTTGCGTCATGACTTGGATGGCTGCCCACTTCATTTTTGGCCTTCGGAAGGACGCAACGGTACCGTGAATTCGTACCACGCTACAGGTACGCGATGCAAGAAAATAAATAAGGAAATAAATAAAGAAATGGAAAGCCTTTCCTTTATACTTTCAGATGACCACAAATGATCAATCTTTGACTTTTTCTGCCACCAACCAACGCTTGCAGTCTTTGTGGCCAAAACAAAATATATAGCTAATTTTCACACAACAAACCACGTTAGGTTGAGGTGGCGCAATCGGCTAATCCGTCAACTAAGGGTTTGACCTGATGGGTCGCGGTTGTGCCAGGTAGCCAAAACAAATCATTAATTATTCCTCCAATAGATTAAAATATTTATTGTAGCCAAAAGAAATCGCAGTGATCTCGAGATATCTCGAAGAAAACTCCACTCTCAGTACGTTGAATAGCTGAAACAAGCCGAAAAGTCACGAACTTGCGGAAGTAATCTTGTCCGGAAACTAGCGCATAATTTTATAGCTATTTTTCACATTTCAAACTACCTTGGGTGGCAGTGGCCCTATCGGCTAGTTCCTCAACTTAGAGTTTCATCTGATCTGACGGGTCGCAGGTGAGCCGGTTCAAACCCCGGGCAAGCCAAAAATAATTGTTATAGAGCATTTCCACTCATATGGCCAGCATCCATTCTAATTTATTGGAACAAAAGAAAGTTTGTACCTAACAAAAGAGTTCAATTCCCACAGGGTTGTATTAGTACACCAACATGCGTGGCCGCCGTTTCATTGTTTTGGAACACCAATATGACCGCCGTGACGTCATGTGAAAACGCCCTATTACTTCCTCGAATAAAATAAAGGAAAAATCAAAGAACTCTCAGTGATCTCGAAATTTCTCGAACTAATCCCGCTCTCACGGGACATTCGGAAGCAAGTTTAAGACATTCCTGAGCGTCGCAAATCCTTTACTTGGTGCTCCGCTTAAGTAAATAGCTCAATTCCTGACTAAAAATGAACGGAAAAAAATGAAGGAAAAGCACAACTTATTGCTCGATGGATATTAACTTATCTAAAGGAGTATCTGCAAGAAAAATAATCTATTTATATCCTGAAACCTTGCCGTCGAGCTAGAAATTGGCCAAAGTTTAGAAGAAAGTCTACGAGAAGGTAATTTATAAGCTAAATGTTAAGAACTTAAAAATATTACCTCAGTACCTTCACTGGATTCATCAGTGTTTGCAAACTGATTACAATTCGCAGGCGTTTACACATATCAGTTATTCGGAGAAGGTTCTTTGGCTTTTTAAAATATTCCGGCAATTTAACTTCAGAGTTCACAATCTCTTGACCAAACCGGAACGTTTTCATTTCGGATTTACCCTTCTGCGTGTAAACGGCAAAACGAATGCGTTTAATATATCCCAGAATGTTCCGAATTTGTCACGAATCAGCGGAAAAATCTCTCTCATATATGCCCGTTTTACTATTTACCATTGACAGCGTAATTCCCTAGTCCAATTTTTTTTCTTAGTCATTTAAGTTCTTAATAGATAGGCTCTGTCACAAATCTAAGAAATGATCTGCACTAATCAACGGATAGCCCTACAAATCTAGCCTCTTACTTGCAGTTACATTGTTCGAGTCATGAGTAGGTTCCAGGGTGTATCGTTTTGTATAATAGATCGGCAATACCCCACAGAAGTCCAAAATCTCTTGTGAGAGAAGACCGCGATTAACAAGTCCTATAACCATAACCATTTCCGACCTTGTTTAGACCGGGAGATATGGGTAAGGGAAACCACCTGCAATACAGGTACAGAGCATTTGGATTGTCACCGTTTTTGGGTCGTTTGTTACTCTTGTGCTTATAATCAGTAGGCAACATTTAAGCTCTTTTCTAAACTAGACCTTTTCAAATATATTGTTAACTGCTCACTTAGCTACATTGTTTTTATCTATATTGTTTCAGGCTCGCTAAAATATATACCATGTAGCGTGGTGAACTGACGAAAAGAGTAAACGCTAAAGATATGAAAATGTGATACATGGTCTAGCAAAATTTAACACTAATTGAAACAAATTCTCTCTTGTTCCGGTTTAAAATAATTCAGTGTCTTATTAAATAAATGCTGTTACCCGCGTTTACCTTTTTTATTCGCCTGCTAGTTTTGATTTCTTTGTGCAGACTTTGTTTTATATCGAAATGAATCTTCCTCAGTTTTCTGTCTGTAGCGGGCCCTAAATTATTCTCAGTATGAATGAAAATTATATTTACCCGCTTAGAGTCCTTCTTAAGTTTTCTTATAGATTTTAGGTATGGATTCAGAAATACAGCGGACTTGTAATGCGCAGCAATTAAAAAGAAATATTATAAAACAATTTGTGAGCAAGAGCTAACAACAGGGCGTGGCACCCAACGACGGCTTCCTCCTAAATGCATGAAACACGTTTTAGGCTATCCAGAGTACGTTTAGATCTCTTGATGCATTCAGTGATCCTAGGGGAACTTGAGTCCTTTTGAGATTACAAGGGCTTCAATATTATTTTTCCGAAAAATTTGGAGGCAATTTACGCTATTACGAAAGTAGGAATTTTTCTGATTCCTCTCCACATTACGTTTTTGAATCCGAAAATTTTAGGTTCCCTTTTCTGTATAAAAAATGGCCTAAAATGGGCAGTGAAATGTGAAAAATTAAAATTCAAAAAGTCAAAGGGAATTTATTAGATAAGCTTCGAAAATTGTACGTACATAAAAGGAACGGTCATTTAGAAATTTTTAGCCGTCCTCAAGTAATAGAAAATTCTAGGCAATATTTGCTTCTCCGAACAGATATTCACAGAAAAAAGTCGTTGGGTGCCCCTGGAACAAGTTTTCATTTGGGTGGTAAAGAACAAACGGAGACATTCACATAATTACTATAAGAGCTTTGTTGTTCTTCTTCAAGGAATTAATATCCTTACGGAAAAAAAACTTTCGTTCCCCCTGCCATTCAACTTGAAAGGTTTCTGTCCTTCCCGAGACACCCATTTCCTGATCCATCCATTTTCTTTACCCCTAATTCCTCTAATAATTTGGTGTGTGCTTAATAGGTGGCTGCTCTAGCCTATGCAGCAGGCGCATGCGAGAACGGGTGCGCTACGGAGACACGCGTGACTCCCTCGCGCATCCCGTTCTTTCTTGCGCCCACAAATTCCAAGTACCTGCTACGCCACAGGGTACCCAGCCTCAAAAAAACCTACCGGAAGTCAAATTATAGGGATTTGTATGGGAATTTATCGATAAAACGGTTAGAATGCACATAAACAGCCTTTAAAGTTTACATACCTCATCTTACAGTTTTGATGTTTTGGTTTCTCACCTAGGCCTAGGGATACCAAAATTAAACATCGAAACTATGGAGGTTAAGTGAATTCAGCCACCCATCAAGAGATAAGTTTATTTCAGAGTTTTCCCTGCGAATACACGCCAATTCTCCATGTCTTTCATATCTCACGAAAGGGTGCAAAAATTCACCAGATTAAAGTCATGGTAGAAATCGGCGACATTTACATTGTTGTGAGCAGAAACCCGAAAAACTGCCACGTTATTTTCTTCATCGAAAACGATTTTTTCCAAAAATCTGGGTCCCTTTTCTTCCACTGCCATTGTATAGCGAGAAACCCATTTGAAAAAATCTGTATTATTTCAAATTTCTCGTCATTAATTAATATGCAAAGTCACTATCAATAAAATCCCTTCCTACGTATGGCACAACAAATACGTTTTTTCTCCAGGTTGCGATCTCGTTGTAAGCATAATGTTATGACATCGCCTAAATGGTTTGGGATTTGAGGAGTACTGACTGTATGTAAATCTTAGTTTGATGAGGCTAAAGATTAGCATATTGTGATTCACTCCCTATTTCTTCAAGAATAGATAAATCTGTCAGTTATGGGCAAAGAAGTAAAGCCTGTCGAGTTTCCTCCGGTTTGTGCATCCATAGACTCGTTTTTTTGAGCGAGAACTCTTAAATTTGCATCCGTGCCTCCCACGATAGGTTTTCTGAGCCCTCTTCCAGCGTTTTTCTCAAGTCTAGCTGCTTGATCACGTAAGTTCTGGCTTGAGAGTCCGAGATCTCCATATCCTTTAGCCTGAGTAACAGACGTTTCTGGGGAAAAGGGGAAAGATGGAAGCGAAAAAGGGACAGAGGAAGGCCTGATTCTCAGGCTACATATCCTTTCGCATCCCAAAGCTCATTCATAATTCTGATATAGCCATTTTTCCTCCCATTACCATCCAGCGGTGGTTGTTCCAATAGTGTCATAGCCACGGCCTCTCATTTGCAGCTTAGAAGATCGGCATTCATTTGTACCGTCCATTTGCGTCTAGGTTTTAATTTTCTTCGGTCAGTCATTCTTAATAACAATAATAATAATAATAATAATAATAATAATAATAATAATAATAATAATAATAATAATAATGATAATAATAATAATGCTGGCGATAATCGGAAACTTTTGGCAATAAACAATTCCGAAAAAAGGTTGCTTAAAACATTTTAAGAAATTATCTTTGCCTCCGAGAAAACGTGACCGTAAGCCCGTAACTAGTGGAAGACAAAAAAAACAACAACAATAATAATAATAATAATAATAATAATAATAATAATAATAACAATAATAATAATAACAACAACAACAATAAAAACTACCACTTAGTGACACATGTTCCTGTTTGGTTGTGACTAGAATGGATGAATGGATACCCCAATCAGATTGTCCGCATCTTTACTCAAAATACATGATACGAGTATTATAACTTAAAGTAGTAAATAATAGAAGAAAGAAGACGGAAGAAAACAGTTGGAAGTATGTAGGACTCTGTATTCACTACACCATAAAGGGTTAACTGCCGACACCGGTTAATTATGGTATTGATCATTACATTATTGAAAGCCAACCGTTTTTAAATCCAGAAAATTTAGAAAGGGGTGTGGAGGGGGGAGCTATAAAGATACTATTTATTTTGGTATGAATTCTTTAAAATAAAACAGAGTTTTACAGAAAAAGGGGAAATGTGGGTCACTCGATCCACCCTTAAATGAACCAATATCACAGAGCAGAGAAGTGAACCAATAAAATCTATAGGACGCGAGTGCTATTTCCACTGCACGATTTATTCGTCACGTAGAACGTCTGGTCACATCTGGACTGCGAGCAGTCTCTCTTTTTCTTCAGATTTAGTAAGCGGAGTGCACGCGTGCACGCGAGCGTTGAGCGGCGAAGCCGCGAGACGCAAGACTCAAGGTCGGCAGCATTTTGCTGGACGGACCAAGAAAAAAGAGAGACTGCTGGTAGTCTAGGTCACATCCAGGACTTTAACAGGCTAGAGCCGCATTCAAGCCACGATTAGGTCTTTAAAATATGGTGGAATAATAAGACTGAAGCGACTTGAGAGTTTTTTGTCTCTGACTGTGAGTTACTCGTAACCAATTCTCAATGGGTACCACCGGAATATAAATATCAAGAACGCTGTGGCTATATGGACGGTTACCGACCATATAGCCACAGCGTATCAAGAAACATCAAATTCAAGATCTTACCTTCGATTAATGCCAGCTTATCGGATTTCACTGGTTTTTTTGCGCTAAAAATCAACCAAAATTTTTGCATGGAGTTTCGCGTGCGTAGATTTTCACGGAACGATTAAAACCAAAGTTTACAGAAATTGCGATCTGGGTATCACCTGAAATCGTGACATCTCTTGTCTGTCTTTAAACCACCAAAGTCTTTTAAACCAAGGAATACGATAAAAACTGGTTTTTTGTTGTTTCCCTTTAAATTGGACCTGAACTTGTGAGGGGTAGAAACGCGAAGAAACCTTTCAGAAAACGTCTTGGAAAGCCAAAAAAATTTCTCTGCGACTCCAGCCGCCATCTTTGTTATTTTTCAAACTTGTTTCCAGTACTCTTTGACCGTTTTGTTGCTTTTACCTCATGTATTCTTCATTTCAAAAAGACAAAACACTAACCCCCTACCCGGACGGAAATTTTTTCGTTGACCTCAATGGACTTGAAATTCTACGCGATGTGCCTGTAATTAGTGAGGAAGTCTTTAACTGTTTCAGTCGGCAGAACTTAATTATGTTAAACAAAGAGTAATATTAACTATTTCCTTCATTACCGGCAACTCCATTCGTAGCACTCGTGTCCGGATACCGTTTTGTGTTGTAAATGGGCAAGACTCCACAGAAATCCAAAATCTCCGTCGTTAGCAGAGTTCTGTTGGCTTTGCCAGTAATCATCACCACGTAAGATTTTTCCACTACAGGAAGCTTTTTCGGCTTGGATACCGTAGGAGTGGCCTGTGAGATACAACACAAACTATTGAAGCTTAAAAGGCTCCAAGTCAACCCGGATGATCAGTTATTTTCTTTTTTTTTTTTTGACTCTTAACTACAAATTAGGCTCCCTGCTGTAGAGGTTGCCTGTCAGATACAACGCGAAAAAGTAAAAGATTAAAAGGGGCCGGATAAAATAAATGTTGTTGTTTTTGGATTCTGTCTGTAATAAAAATGATAGTGCTCGCCTGAGACTAGGTATTTTTTAATTGCCTACCCGTGCAAGATCCGCTTTCAGTNCAGTGTTCGCGTCTTGGCCGGTAATAGTCTCTAGTAAAGTTTTCACAACAACAGAAACCTTATCCTCCTGGGTTTCGGTGCGGTGGGCCGGTATACAACAAAAAAACCAATGAAACCTTAAAAGTCCCCAAGCCACCCGGGTGGTTCGTTTTTTTTTTTTTTTTTTTTTTGACTCTTAACTACAAATTAGGCTCCCTGCTGTAGAGGTTGCCTGTAAGATACAACGCGAAAAAGTAAAAGATTAAAAGGGGCCGGATAAAATAAATGTTGTTGTTTTTGGATTCTGTCTGTAATAAAAATGATAGTGCTCGCCTGAGACTAGGTATTTTTTAATTGCCTACCCGTGCAAGATCCGCTTTCAGTTTTCCTGGTGCGGACAGCGTCGAGTCCATTTCAGAAATGTAACAGACTTTTCGAGACAGAATCCTGGTAACGGTTACACGCTAAAAAAAAGTGAAATCAGAATAAAATTGTTAAAGCACAAGGGTTTCATAAGGACATGACTGCATTCAGATCCTAACAGACGACCACGGTTCTCCTGAAAGCAAGGCGTGGAGTTGGGGGCTCTCTCAGATCGATAAGCTTCATGCTTCTATGCACAATAAATAGTTCAGTTAAAAAGCAAATTTCTGCTGCCTTCCTTTAGCTTAAGGCCAGAAGTTCAAGCAATTTTATGAAAGAACTGACTTGAACATTATTGTAAATTCCTTTTTCGCTTTGCACAGAAAAACGAGCGCAAACACCACTTGCCTAGCTTGAAGCTTAATTCACTTAAATGTTTTCTATTTGAATAACCGTCAAGGATCCTCAAGAAGACCGCCCCAGTGTATAAATGAAAGGCAAACTTTGCTTTCGCTAGTAAATTTTAAGGGGCGGCTCGAAAAACGATAGCTAGTCCTCTTGTCGAAGCTTTCAAGTTTTTCTTTGGTTTTGTTTATTCTCAGAAAAGTTCGCATGGGAACAAATAAAGAACGAAGTTCAAAAACTTATCTTTTGAGTTCGGCTTCGCACAATATTTGTATGGGACAGGTGGTCTGTGCAGCTACTCGACACGAGTTTTAAAAATCCCTAGATTAATCAACCAGTGGAGCTAAATGTCGTTGCAAAAGTTCACGCACTTACCATCTTAAAATCATTGTAGAAATCAGCGCCGATGATGCCATTGTGAGCAGGAACTCGGAAAACTGCAACCTTTTCCTTTTCATCAATTTCGATTCCTTGTGCAAATTTTGTTCCCTTCTCTTCAATTTGCAAGATGTGCTACAAAAAATTATGAATTGATAGATAGATAAATAAATAAACAAAGGATGTTTATTAACTGAAGGGTGAGTTCGAGATGGGCAGCTGGAACTTGAATTCGACACAGCAGGGTGCATTTGAAACGCAAAAGATCAAAGCTGAGGATCATTGGATGAGTAGCAAGCCTTCCATTGGAGTAAGGAGAGACGTGATTCGAATTGTCCTTTTTTTTTTTTTTTCTCGTCCGTTTCCCTTTAAAAACGACTGATCCTAAAGGCTAGAGCCTCCCACGCAGGCGTTTTTAGGGGAGCTCGTTTTTCATCCCTCCCCAAGGGAGAGATTAAAAAACGGGCTCTCCTGAAACGCCTGCGTGGGATGCTAACCTTTTCCCGCTTCCTAAAAAGGTTTAAATTTTTCAGTTCATTTGGCGAAAAATCTCGTCGCAATTCTTCAACTGGGCTAAAAATTATTCTGGTTTCTTGGGTGTTGAAAATGGATTCAACTTTTGGCAAGCAGAAATTCATATATCTTGTGCAGCCAAGGTTTGTTTGATTTGAGGTTTTCGTACCTGAAATTGTTTTGCCCCCCTTTGGACAGTATGTTTGTTGATAAGATTATTTGGGACACAAATTTTATAGGTTTCTAGGGTGGCTATGACCACTTTCCAGTAACGTATAAACCTTTCCTGCATTCCCGTAAACAAAGGCACCAACTCAAGGCTTGGGTAGACAAATACAGTGATTTGTATGAAATTGTCCACCCGAGTCCTCATTTCTTTGGAAAGGTCTAATTTCCAAAAAGAACAGGTAAGACAGCCTCAGTATCGAGATGGAATATGGTGATAAACGGCTAAAATTGTTCTAAAAAATCCGAAATTGGGAAACTTAGGAAAGTAATGTCTCCACATACCTGAGATGAGGTGGCGGAATAAATGTGGACAAGAAGTATTGAGAACCCCAGAGTCTTCATTGCACAGCTAGTCTAAAAAATAAATATACGGACGTTAATTCTACTAAGGTTGGAACGTTCCATACCATATTACACCCCCCATATCAGGCCCCAGCCAGGCCCCGACCTACCATATCAGGCCCCGACCTACCATATCAGGCCCCACGTATATTAAGCTAGGTTTCCCGTAATTCACTTATATTTCGATTTTGTTTCTTTAAAAGTAATAGCCGTTTTCACAAAAGAGGCGGGTTAACTATCCTCCTTGACGGATAAAGGCAGACAGTTAAGGTCAGACAGATTATTAGTCCCAAATTTAATTTAAGTAACCGTTCCGTTTTCACATCAAGACAAATTATTTGTCTGACGCCATTTATCCGAATCATCTGCTCGTCTGTCGTGTGAGCGGCCAATAATAATGTCGAGAATAACAGGGAAATTTTAAAACGTGTTATTATTTTGTTAATAATTGCGGAAATATTGTACCCAAATGTTTAATATTAACAATCTAACTTTCATTGCTTGTAGCAACATATACAGAGTGTCGGGTAAGGACGTGTCAAGGTAAAGCAAACAAAAAAATCAAGGTCAGGGAATTTTCTACAAAGTCGTGAAAATCTCTTATTGGTATGTTCAAAATTATATTTTCCTTGCGCACAAGATCCCGTGTAATTTAGCTCAAAGACTTTGTAAATGAAGACAGGAATATTGATAGTTTGGAATAAAAGGGCCCAAGCAAATTTAAACGTGCATTGTTTACCACTTTTAATCACCACATAACATTACAACACTTTTGTGTCCTTTTCAAACTGTATTCATTGTGTAGCGATGTTCGCTTTTTATTTTCCTGCTTGGAGCAAAGGTCAAATCATTTCTGGTCACGCCCCCAGAAGCTGTAACACTATGGTTTGTTACTACAACGACTTTGTTACAGGACACCACTATTACTCCGCGAACTGTAATAATCGCCGCAAATTGCATTACTAACGCAAGATGCACTAAGAATCGCCCCAAAATGTAATAACATTTTTAACCCAAAATGTAATAATCTTTCAACGGAAAATGTAATTCCAACTTTCTAACGCATAATGCATAATTTGTTTCCTTCCCTATCAAACTCAGTTTTCATCCCCGTATATTAATAAAATTCTTTTTTGTAATTTTTTCTTAAATAAATATTGATCTGTAATATCTTGCTTCCCTTTACGTGAAGTGTGTATGATACTTTGTATACTTTTATTGGTCATCAACTGTCAGCTCCATGGACCTAGCATGAAATGGACGACGTTAACCCTTTATTAACATTTCTTGAAATTGACTGAAAATATAAGGATTGTATGTAGAGTACTCCTAGGAATCTTAACCAACAATACACGGAGGCAGCGGCTGCTACAAAATTGTCACTCTATAAGTAAAGCCG
>CALNXI010000134.1:65893-124940 GCA_942486025.1 Porites evermanni
TTTTTTTTTTCTTTTGTCTGCTTTTCTTCTGGTAATTTCTTCTGGTTCTCACCCAACATGTATAATATAACTTTGATACATATAAAATATACCTTGGATTTTCGCAGTGATGAAATATCTTTCCCATCTTCCAAACACTTTTCCAATCTGGTCCAAAAGAAGGAGTCGAACACCAGTAGTTGTCTTCGCTAAAGAAAAACGCACCGAGATTGAAACTGGGATAACTATATGGTCCCGGTTTATTTTGCACGATTTTCGATTAATCATGTCTGAAAGTTATTTTAGGAGTTTAGATGCATGTTACATATATACGAATCCAACAGCATTTGTCAGATCTAACCTTTGTGCTACATGCTTCTTCCAAGTACGCCATAAAGTAGTTGATAACCTAACCAAATTAAGGAAATAAATGATGTTACTATTTCTAGTTCAAAAAGGAAACCCGGAACTCTAATAATTATTGTCTTTGCATTGGATTATTAACATATTTAGAACAACCATAGTTAGTAATGACAATGATAAAGACGACGATGATGACGATGATAATAATTTTAAACAATCATTGAATGCGTATGACTATGATGTAAAGCCGTTTTGCAGATAACGGCCTCTGGGATTTTTTATATGTCATGCAAAAGCCTAATTCAATAATCGTTTTTTGGAGAAACCCCCCAAACAGAGGATGACATATTCAGTGCCGAATAATACTTTTCTTGTGCCATATTGCATTTCCTAGGTTCAGATTTAATCAGAAAATTAAACCTGATATTTTGTAGTCAAATAGCCGTAAACGCTGTGCAATTGTCAGTTTTCTTTCTCGCTGCACCGTTGACTGGCGACGAGGTTGGTGACATGCATTGGGGCACAGCAGTATCGATTGTGTATATTGCCTCTTTGAAATATGGTAAGCCCGATTGGATTTGCAGAATTAGGCACGGAGTCGATCCGAAACGGTTATGAATTTTGAAAAAATATTTTTTTTATAGATATTATAGTAAACCTAACAAAATCCATAGACCTCGGATGTCACACCTCGTCATTAAGCCATCCAGCGTTTGATCCTTTTGAATGTTGTCCATGAATGGTGCTGAAACTCCGGACTGTTATGGGGATCCCATATTGGCAGACCAAGATTTTTTCAGCTTCTTCTTCCTTATCAATAAGGTTCCATGCATCTCTCACCTACAGGCAATGAAATATCAATGTAGAATAGAATGTTTCCTTTTTTTTCTCACCATTTATAGTGAAAGCTTTAAAAAGTAGTCTACCAAGCGGAATTAAAAGAAAGAGAAAAGGACATTAAAGAAAGAAACAGTCCGGAGGTCTGTGTACATGCTTACCTCTTTCTCACATACAGATTGCACAGTCTCATTGAATATGCTTCTTATATCATTTCTCATTTCAGGTTCTATAAACGTGAAAGGAAAATTTAGATGCAAACGTATGTATTGTTCAAAATGTCTCTGATTTGAGTTTATCCCCCTAATATGGCATGAGTCAAACATATATTAATCTCGAGCCGATGGCGTTGGCATTTTGTTTTGATCCATACATAGGGTTGTGCACGTCATTAAGTCAGTTCCCTGACACACTCCCAGCTTGAAGATATTGCCTAATGCATGAGATGCCACACACAACACTTTTATTGTTTTACGTTATAGAGTGTTGTGGACAGAACCCTACAAAAAAGAGGAGGGATCGAAGCGATAATTGGATTTTATACCTGGTTCATCTCCTTGAAAGGTGTTTGATTTATTGTCTGCATCGTTCACGTACTGGGCTGGTCCTATCAAAAAGAAACAAAATTATAATTATTTGTCGTTCCTATTATACTATCCGCTGGAGAGCCTATGTTATAAGTGCAAATTTGTGAATAAAAATCAAACTACGTCGTGCAGAGTAAGCTTCTATGTATTTGGTAACTCGTGACTTTATGTTTTGGTCTTAAAAGTAAAAGGACAAATACCTTTGAAAATGTTTTCTATTGGTTCCAAGCTTAAGTAGTGATTCTCTGTAAGGTTACCAAGAAGAAGTGGCGCCCCTTCAGCTTGCTGATTTTCGCTTTCAACAAAAACCTCTATTGACTCCTTGTCGGTTGTACTTGTCACTACTCTTATGGTTTTCCCAAGCGCGTTTGCCAGTGCCACCAAGACCAGTTGATCCCCCCATGTCCCGTCCTCGCTCATGTTCTTCAAATAAGAATCGTAGTCATTGTTTGGCACGGTTAAGGAAAGCTCGTCGATAGTCAACTGAAAATAAAGTTCAGAGATGGTAAATATTTTAATTATAATAATATTTTAATCATATTTTTATTTTATTATAGTAATAATATTTTTATTTTACATTCATGTTGCAAACTCACTCCAGGTAAGCCGTCTTTCAATGTATTAACGGCAAGTGATCTCAAACCAACGTGATCGTAGCCTCCTTCTCCAACACGGTCCATCTGGTCTGCAACAGCGTGAAACAAGCAGTTCCCATCTTTTGGAATTGCATTTCTAATTCGTAGCCCAGAGGTACGGATATTTTTGGTTAACTGACGTTCACTTCTCTGCAGTTGTCTGTTTTCAGCTAATGACATTCGTTTTGCTTTCTTCATATCCTCCAAGAAACGCTGTGAAGAACCTTTGGAAAGGAGGGAAAAATACACTAAGGATACGTCTTTGTTAATACATATTGTAACTTCTGTAGAGTCTATCACGAAAAAGCACAGAAAAAAAGACATATATGAGTGAAATGAAAAGGAACAATAAGCACAGTTAGATCGTGCATAAAGGAAAAATCGGGTAAGAAACAAGGCGAATCACTATCGTTGTCGTTTTCGCTATAACCAGAAAAAATATATATTTTTTATTTTATTTTACAAATCTAGTTATATCTGTGTTAGTCCGAAAAGCAGAAAAAAAAACATATGCATTTTCAGTTCCCTAACAACTGTTGGGTATGCAAAATTAAAATTTATTAAAGGGAAACTGTGAAAGTGACGTATTGTCTCTAGTTGCGCAGCATCAGTAAAATCAAGTATAACGCTGCATAATGATACCTTTGCGAAAGCTCTGGTCGAGTTTGGGATCCTTCGTTTCCTGTTGGCCTGACTCCTTCATATGGAAAAGTAACAATATACATAGGTTAAGCAAGATTTAAAAAAAAAAAAAAACACAAGGTGCCATAATCATCCGCGCCATCTGTACATTAGGAAATATTTCGCGATTTGGCGTTTTTACATAAAGATACAATTAACATTAAATAGCCGGTCTGCAAGAGTGCAAAACAATAGAGGAAATTTTACCTTGGGGCTATCTCCCTGTTTAACAGGGCTAGCAAAACTTGTCTCTTTGTCCGTGCCATGCTGTCGTTGAGGTGATTCCTTGTCCCCTATGGCTGTTGGCTCATATCCCTCGTTAGCGTTGCCTTCTTCTTCCTCTTGATTCCCCCTTTCTATAGACTCGGTGGTCTGTAGCAGAAGGATCCCGTTGGTGTCGTGCTGCAGTCCTTTCGCCGTCCCGGTGTACGAACGAATCGCCTTCTCCAATTTGCACCTATACACTTGGTCAATGTGAGTGTTACTCAGGTGGATTTTGAGACGCATCATAAAAAGATGATTTCCAGGAAGCATCATATTAAAGGTGTAGTTGGAGCGATTGATGCTGTTGTGTAACTGTTCCTCGACTTCAGTGTTGATGACAGCATTCAGCTCTGGAACCAGCGTCACACGTCGCAGTAAATCTGGCGCACTCGACGAATTTTTTTCATGAAAACGATCACAAAGGGAATATCTATCTGTTACTCCAGTGACTGGATGAACTTCTTCTTGCGACTTCTCTTCGCCGAAGGAAAACTGAAATGCTTTCGGGATGCTTGAGCCTTGCAGCCAAGGTAAATGAATAACCAAACGCCCTTCCTTCGCGGCATCGATGTTCTCTTCAGTCGGCGGAAATAGTCTTCCATCGTTTGGCCTGAAAAAATGGGGAACGGTGTTGTTCGCATGTGTGGCTATGCGATGTGGCATATCGGAGATGTTAATGGACGGTGGGAATGCAAGAGAACGCAACATGTCAACGTAGTCCCTAGGGCTCTCTCCCCTTAGAACGAACTTGATACAATAGACAACCATGTGAGGACAAGCAGCTGAGGCCCAGCCACCTGTCAATAAGAAATTGAATCTATCAAATCTATTGAAGTGATAACCCTGGGTTAGAAGAAGCTTTCCTAGAAATAGATAACATGTCACAGGGAACGTCTTGAAAGTGTTATTGTCTGTCTTGGTGTTGCCTTTCTCAGAAATGCAACCAGTGTCCGATGGCACAACATTGTATTACTCAGGTACCTTCCGATAATTTCGACAATTGAAAAGGGGAGTGAGCAATCATTTCCCGCTCTCTTCAAAACATAAGTTCAATCGATTTTTTTTTATTAAAATCTCTTTTTAGTAGCAATGATGTCATTTTTAATTAACGAATTAGGTACTGGAAGTACCCGCCATCTTTGAAAGTTAAAGGAAGATCAGTTCAATAAAGGGAACAGTAAAATTTCGTCTTAACCAAATCAGCGGGTATGCGTGAATACCCAGGGGCGGATCCAGGTTTTTTTTTAGGAGAGGGTGCACTCGTGTCTTGCTCTACTTCAACACCAAGAAAACAAATAGTTTTTTTTTTTCAGAATACCAGTTGTATTAGAAAACCGCAGGTCATCTCGGGGGTGGGGGGGGGGGGGGGACGGCCCCCCCTGCACCCCCCCCCTAGACCCGCCCCTGAACCAATACAATGGAGGAGGGTTTTCCGATAGTGCCGGTTGGAAAGAAAACCCACCTGAGGAACCCCATATTTTTTTGACTACCTTTTGAAACTTTTTTGAAATCCCGGGTTTGGCCCGTAACGCGCTATTGAAGTTCTGTTTTTCCTTTCTGGCGGCATGGGGGACCCCATCTAGGGGGGCGATTTTATGAAGNGGGAACCCCATATACGCGGCAGATTTTTTGAAGTGTTTTAACCTAAAAAATGCAGAGAGAGAGAGAGTGGTAAGACGTAAGTACAGTCACATATAAATAATAATAATAACAGTCACATATATGTAAATGCACCCAAAATATAGGTGTCATACCAAAAAGAAATGTTTTGTCCTCAATTGTGTTCAATTTATATGCTCAATAGTAAATCTAGAGCGTGATTATAGGAGAAAAATTTCAACTACAGACTTGGCCTTTTATTACTATATAGTTTCGTACTACTCACTGGCTAGGCTACTCAACATTAGCCTAATGCCATATCACAATTTAGAACTTATATAATAAATCAAGTTATTAAAAGGGGTTAAGTGAAATAATCTCGAGGTGCTGCCGATCGAGTCCTCTGGAAATGAATGTTTTGACGAAATGAAAATCCCTAAAATTATCATTGAATTATTAGAAGTTGATATTTATTATCACTTGGATGTTACTTTCATAAAAACAACGGATGTCATTACCTGCGCAAAGTGCATCATTTCTATCAGTTCCTCCTCAGATATACCCTTTTCAACTTCGGCTTCTCCGTCCTCTTTCTCAGTGGTATCAGATGAAATTCGAGTACACTTTCGATGCTCCGAATTGAACACCACTGGTCCTCTCCTTGACTGACATCCAATCCACGGTGCCCAGAAGGTGTAACTGGGCTTGACAGTGTACGGATTACTTTTTTGGTCTGACGGTAAAAAAAAGAAGAATAGGTGTAGTTGACGTGAACGATAATATAATAAGCAAGAATAAAGTGACGCTAATAATACCCACTGCAAATAAAAGATATTTCATTACGTACTTTAGTATGTACATGGAAAAGACTGTCAGTGATCTCAAATGGAACAAAGTTGGGAGGAGGGATCAGAGGAATAGGGCGTAAATTCACGTAGATTACCCCGAATAAGTCCACGAGCTACCATTGAATGGTCCACTTGCCGCCAGAAGGCCTCCATATCTACTTCGTCACTTGCCGTATCGAGCTCTGGGATTTCCAAATCGTCAACTTTAATAAAAAATAAAAACATCACACGGTACACTAACGATAATGATCAATGTTCACGACGATCACAATGGCCGGATGGCTGATACAAATGTAAGAAATTGTAGATTCGAATTTCACCATAAAGCTACATTTGCCATTTTGAGTGAAAAAATTCCTCTCATAAGGTAGATATTATGGCTATAAGAATAGTCAGTGTTTTGTATGCGTTTATTGCGAGAGTAAACAGCTGCAATAAAGGATTTAAACACCGATATAAAATGCGCTAATTGCGACAACTTACGAGCCATGGAGAAGCAACCTTTCTTGCACAAGTCCCAAACCAGAATCGATGGATGATATCCACAACGCGAACAAAAGAAATCATACCCATGGTCACTGAGAGCCTCGAAATGAAGATATGCATTCCTGAACACAGTGTCACATACGTCGATTTTCAGCGTGTTGCGAAGCACAGCAGCAGTTCTTCCAATTGCTGTATTTTCCTGGAAGAAAGACGGGCAAACCAAGACTATTAACCATGAAATAGTCGAAGCAAGCCTTAATTATCGTTATTCAATGGACATTTTACCTCCTCCCTTAAAAAAAAACTTTACCAGTTAACTTCCCTATTATCGATCACCCCATACCATCAGAGCAAGCATTGATAAATTCTTGGTACCAACATTTTAAATAACTGGTCAGCCCGATGCATGTATACTGATTTGAAATGTTTGTAGAGGCCAATTTTAAAGGAAAACCATGATCTGTGGACAATAAAATTTCCCCACCTTCATGTATTCTCTCATGAAAACCATGAGACTAATAGTAAATACATGTCTGTCGTCAAAATTATGAAGACCGTCTTCGAATTCTTGATATCTGTAACACATCTGACAGTTGTCGCATCTTTTATAAAAGGTACTGACATCTGTAAAAGAACAAGAGTGTTTTCAAACGATTAATGCGATTTTCACTCCTAGCAAGGAGGAAAACCATGCAGTTGTCTTAAATTACAAGTTGAGTCATGGTGGATTGGCGTCTTCCCGTCATCCAAACTACAACGTAGCGCAGGGAGAAATATCCGGAAAAAAAAGAAATGTGAACTATTTGTAGCCATCTGACGGTAGCTGTCTGTCTAACCCCGTCCTAGGGTTATTAGTGTACTCTTTTTTAAAAGATACAGGTTTAGGCTTAGCACAGGTTGTCATGATGGTATGATTGTTTTCATTAAAGAAGGGGGTTCGCTCTAAGGACGGGTACGTGTACCTCTTTTAACTCTCGTCACTCCTATGATCATGGCTCGACCGGTTATTTCGTAAGGGCCGCTGAGAGATGTGTGGCAATAGTAGCATTCTTCCTCCTTGGGTTTAAGTAAAGACGGAAATTCGTCCAGTTGCTTGCCCTTGAGTGCCACAGGTACCCTTTTTATCCGCATCTGATATTCCACAGCGTCTTTGAGGCCGCTACCAGATGGAGGATAAAAGCCGCACGGCTTCTCGAAACCTATGCTTTCCATTTCCTCGTCCGTCTCATCGCCTGTTTCGTAGTCTTGTTGAGTTTCAGTCGCTTGATCCTCAATTAGATGCCGCTCTTCTTGGTAGAGGTACCATTTGGACACTGCTTTGTGAACACAGGATATTCTCGTCCGACAGCAACGGCACGACCACTTGCCTTTTTTAGTGTCGTACGAAACTACTACCCGGGAAAAACGTGACCAGTAATGAACTGCGCCTTCAAAAACAGAAAAATATAAAGTTCTTCGAGAATGTGCACCATACTCGTCACACGGAAATCGAACAATAAGTGGACTCCCGAGTTCACTAGCTTGTTGCCGCTTTGCCACGCAAATGTCTTTTTGCTTTATGGAGAACCAATTGAGACGACCACCTACTATTTCTTCTAAAGATTCGTCGCGAAGATGTACGGGTTTTTCAAAAGGGCGTGCGTACTGTACACTTTGTAAGTGTACGCATTCAAAAGCAGGATGACCACTCTGTCTGGTTACTCGAGCAGCGTCCACGCATTCATCCAGCTCGCATGAGCTGGATACTTTTGTGGGATCGTATGGTGCACTGGTGAGGTGCTGGCAATGAATGGGATACATAATCCCTGAAAAGGTACGGCTTATCAAAAAGAGGCCTTTTTGAAAATCAACACAGGCTCCCTTGAGATGTCTACCCGGGGATATGGTAGCCTCCATTTTCCGAGTATGCTGATCCCGAATGTGTCTTTGCAGGGCTTTGTTGTGTGGATAAGCTTTCGAGCACTGGGGGCATTCAATTTTAGCTTCCGTAGATGATGACGATGATTTTTCTGCTTGCGGTGCTGCTCTGGAATGTCCAGATTTATTTTTTGGTCTCTCTTTAGTGATGAAAGGGACAGACACGTTGACCTTGGAGTGAGTGTTGAGATGTACAGTCATTGCATTTTGCCGCTCACAAATTTGAAAACAGTAAGCGCAGTGCCAGTGGCCTCGGTTTTCGAAAGTCCTTCCCGCTGTTGTCGAACACTTCAGTACGCACTTCAGCATCGCTTTATCTGCAAGGACCAAAATAACGAAAAAAATATGTCAATTCACAGACGTTGCGTTGTTTCTTTCCATTATTAATATTTTCTTTTAAACTCGGAGAACCGGGGTTCACGAGGTAAATAAAGAGACGGCAGTTGATTTAAGGACTTTTTTTGCTCATGGTCTGGACTTTCTGCTCAAGGTTTCCTACAATAGCGAAAAATTCCGAAAATATAAGCCCACAGATAGTTAGATGAATTGGAAATTCATAAAAATTGTTACTGTGGTAAATCAGCTGGAATTTTGGGCAAAATAATACTGCGCCGCATCCCGTCCAGCACTTAATTTCGAAAAGAATTAAGTCCCACAAGTGTCGTATACATTTTATAGTGCAGCTTAAAATGTATTTATATAGATCCAAAAGGACTCCGGATAGCATAAAAAGTGTTTCCAATTTATTTAGGAGGAAACCGTAGTTGGGTGCCTCAGCTTTATTCCTTTCTCAAGGAACATGTCATGTAAATCATTGAAAGATAAAAACAAGTAAACAAAACAAAATCATTTCTGTTCTGAAGGCTACCATAGATAACATCAATATTGTCGCTGTCATATCACATTGTTTCAAGAAATCTAAAGTCATTCTCATACTTTTTAAAATTATCTTTCCCGATGATCGAAATCGAATATAAATAGTTCCCACTACCAATTGACAACAACTTTTCACTCTGAATTAATATATAGTATGTCGGAATACAGTTGTGTAGTAATTTCAGATTGCTTCTTTCAGCGTTTTAACCTGAATCATTTAGATTATTGATTTCAATATCCGGCACTGCTCCTCGCGTCACAGAAGGCTCTGTGTAAGGCAATGGAAAAGATTTTATCCAAGTATAACCTCATCACCTATCAGGTATATTTTTGCATTGTTATCAATAGAGGGTTCAATTTAATTTACTCACCGTCATTAGTTATTTTTTGGTCCCAGTGCCTAGTACGAAAGTGTTCCTTAAGTTTACACTCTTTCGGCAACGGTTTTCTCTCCTCCCTCGGACAAAGGCTGCAATGATAGAGGCGACCATAACACGGCGCAGGACAAGTGCCATCCCCACAACGGTCAAATAATGTTGGAAAGTCTGCGTCAGCTGGGACAATGGAAATATGGTTTGTAAGACTCCACTTCGAAAAACAGAAAGAAAGTTACCATGTTGCAAAAATTAAAGCTATTCAGTAAGGCTGTTAAATGAAGCAGGAAACGTTTAATAGAAAATGAACATACTTACTTCCATTTCAGCTTGTTGAGCCAGGCTTAAACGGAAAAGGATGATCCCCGTGGCACCTTAGTCAACTGTGGCTGATCAGCTTCGTAACACAGCAATCCAAGAGGCTGATTCAAATGATGTTAATTAGGAACGATATTTCGCTCATTTATACTTAACTGCTCGGAAATATACCTTTACACCCAACCTTACAAAAGGCCTACACCCTTACTCAAACATCCGTGTGTTAGCACCTTACGACCTACACCTCATCACCTACACCTTAATGCGGACATCCGCAAAATTGCTTTACCGTTTGCTCAAAATAGATTCCACAATCTTGCAAGTCACGAATCCTGACGTTTGAGTGCGCAATTTCAAATGGGAGGTCCCAATGAAATACCTTTGTACCCAAAATTTGGCCTGTTTTAGTTAAATAAGTTCTAGTACTGTAAGAAAGGTCGATAAGTTATTGCGAATGTATAGGTATTATCATATTTGAATAATTTCTTCAGTTATTTATTCTGCGTGTACGTTAAAGTGTTTCTATTCAAATTTGAGGACTCGCAGTTATAACGCGGCTCTCGTCGATGACCCAAAGGGTTATACCTCCCCCCGTCCCTAATTTATTTCTCTAAATGTAACGTGGACACGTAATAGATTGTGCTTGAAAAGTGGGAAATTTTGCCTCTCAATGACTCAGAACTTATGTTAACTTAAACGCAGCAACGACGACGAGCAGGCGAAGGGTCCCGACGCGATGGATGGGTGTTGATTAACCGTGGAGCCGTACAACAGAAGACTGACAAAAAGACATAACACGTCCATGAACCCTGCTTAGAGAAGGAAAGGTGCACTCAAGGTCGAAGCCCGGAAATGACAAAGCAAACATAAACCGACCTTGCAACCTTACTCCCCGAACACATAGGGTTTATGGTGTCGCGACACCAGAGATGGCCCGATGTTGTTCATCATACTTTTGTGTTCTCATTGTAAAGCTATCATAGGATTAGCTAAGAGGTTTTCAGCCCAATAGTTGTTGTTTTCATAGAAAGAGTGGCTTTTTGTAGTCTTAGAACTATATTTACATACGAACTTCTGCTGGGAGTACTGTTTAAAGAGTGGGGCCTGGTTTTGCAGCGGGGCTTCGTTTCCCTTGTTCGTGTAGTCAAGCGATATGAAGCGTGGGGTTTGACATTGTACGTACACAACGTACTTAATTAACATCGGGCATCAGGGGAATCCGGGGAAGCTCAGCGGTGACAGCCTTTATGGGGAGGCCTTAACCGAACCCAAAGGAGTTCGTTTTTAAGTCTTCGGGTGTATGAAAGGATATGTGTTTCACTAGTTGAAATATATTAAAGGGTAGACTTTTCAGGCAATGTTTACCGCAAGGAAAAAAATGACAGAACACTGACAGAAAATAACAGAAAAGAAAAGAAACGTCTGATATCTAGTGTGGTTTCGAGGGTCCCCAATTTTTCTCGATCTCCTTTCGTGCGAAAGCGGGGGCCGGGCTAGGTTAGGGCGTAGGCTTGTTGAAAGAATATTGTACGTATTCAGGAGCACTTAGGAAGACCTTAGATAACAATGACCTCAACCAGGTCATGCGTCCAGCCGTTTTAGTGAAGACAAGGATTTGGCTGGGGACTTAGTCTTGCATGCTCGAAAAAAAAAACCTGGTCTCGCTCATTCTTATTGAAGGATTTTCGAGCCCATAACACAGCCGAACCGGTTACGGGACCGACATAGGACCAACATTATCAAATCAATTTTATTTGCTCCCGACGTCATTGCAATTCCGTTGCAGTTAATCTTTCTCTCATCGGTTATCGGGTTATCAGTGTACAGCGAGTGTAATTTATCATGCAAGAAGCACGTATTAAACCGAACCAAAAGGTTTCCACCACACGTTCCCCACTGACCGTAATAGCTTGTCACATAAATAAAGTAATTTTTTCCAAGGTCACAAGGTTCAAACGAACTTAACCCATGCACGTTTTTCTACAAAATTGTTAAGTCGAAAATAATTAGGGCCTCTCTAGTCTTTCAATTCTGGTGCAGGTAAAAAACGATCATAATCCTGTTAACGGGGTATCAGAGTGACGTCCTCATCTACAAAAGAGTGATTTACCTAGAACAGAATACAAATAGGGTAGTGGAGTAGTCTTGAAATTTATTGATACTAGCACTTTCATGCTTTTTTGCAAAGCAATCACAAGGCAACTACTAAAAGCAACAACAACAATCAAAATATACAGAGAGAACAGACGATAAATACTCGGCGTGACGCATGGCGCAAGCATAACATTTTTATTAAATAAACTTCTGGCTTCCGGCACTCTCACTCGCTTTGCCATTAAGAATTTTAGTATTAATATTATTATTGATTATTGCTATTAATATTATCGTTATCATTAGTATTTTTATTATTAGTCTTGTTATAATTATTAACATGGGGCCTCGTATTGATCGTCGGGGCTTAGAATGGTGGGCCTAGGATGGGGGGTTTGATATGGGAATGGGGGCCTGATGTGGGGGGGCCTGATATGGTAAGGGGCCTGAAATGAGGGGTTCGATATGGGAGGGCTTGGAATGGGGGGGCCTGATATGGGGGGCCTGATATTGTACGGGGCCTGTAATGGGGGGCCTGGGATTGTAAGGAACGTTCCAAACCCTGCTCTCCAATCTTCTAGTTACCCAGGCCGTGGCTGTTAAACAATCCTAAGCCCTCCTCTATTGAAAGAGTTTAAATGTCTTTGTTTCACTTACAAGTAACGTACTGTTCAAGGGAAATATTAAAACATGCCATTCTTTTGACGATAAATGTAGACTACTTGAGAGGGCAAAGGCAGTCGGTTTCTTCCCAAAATCGCTTTTCAAGAGAGAGTAGAGACGCCCATGCGGGGGAAGGCTGAACGCGCAATTCGCGTCTCTCCCCAGTCTCTATCAGTTTTCACCCTACTCGCTCCAGTATCTTCGTTTGACTGCTCCCCGTTCTTGACCTACGTAAAAATGAGGGCTGCTTTGAAGTCCAGTAGACTGCATGCGGGCTTTTTCTCTTTTCAAGCAGGGTAGTTCCTGTTTGTAAGCTAACGTTAATTTGGACGAGAATACTTGATTCTGGCCTGGGAACAGAAGACGCATTTCCGGTCGTCGCTTCTCTCCCTCCGAAAAACAGCTATTTTCGGAGGGAGAGAAGCGACGACCGGAAATGCGTCTGCTGTTCGCAGGTTACTTTGATTCTTACATAAATTTCAAATTGCGCTCAATTCCACGGAATAAGAAGGGGAAACAAGTAAGCTATTTGGTTGATGGGAAACTGAATGTTTTTTTTTTTTTTTTAGCGCTCTCAAGCGATTTAACTTAAAGCATACTGAAGGTGGAGAACTGGAGAGAAGAAGTCGTGAACAAAAGAGATAAAACTGTAAAGTTAAAACGTTGAGTCTTCAACGCGAGAATTGTTTAAAAGTTAAATTAGCCGATGACACACGGTTCGGTGTTCGGGAATACCTTATTGCTCAACCGGCGGCAATTGCTAGCTTGAAACAAGTAGTCAAAAGAAGCAACAGATTTTTACAGCTGTTACAGATGTTACAGATTTTTGGCGACATTTACATATGACTTAGCAACTCACTCTACTCTACTCGCGGTTTCGGGCATCGAGGCTTCGTCCACCGTATCCAAGGCTAGTCAGGTTACATTTGAAACCGCCGATAATGGCCGCCCAGTAGTAAGCGCTCGAACTCAACTATCTCACAGATAAGTAGTGGACTTTAAAACAGTCTTGGTTTTATCTAATGACCATCGAAAAAAGATTAAAAAACCTCGAGTTTCCTTTTTGCGTGCAGCTTGAGACTTGTAGTCTAAATGAAGAGAATTTTTCAGCCTTTAACATAATAAGTCAAATTAGTAAGAGGGTCGGAATTTGTGGAATGGCCAGCGATTGTCAGAGAACATAACAAAACAATTAGCTGTCAAAAGACAGAATCAGAAAGTCTATCTATCACAGTCAGTAAATATTAAATGAGTGAAAAGCACTTGAGTTAATTAATTGGTGTGGAGAGTGCACACTATTAATAATTTTTTCCACGGTTTGATAATGTATGAAACAAATGCCAAACAGACAACTCCGGAAAATGAGGCAGCAATTGTTAAAAAAGGTTGTCGATAATGGGGTTTATTATATGGCTCCGGATTATAGAGCTAAACGAGTGTGGGCACGATAAGGCCGCATAACAGTCTAACCCACTAGTTATATTGTTTTGCCAATTGATGGATCTCACAACGGTTGATCCCTTTAGTGACGGCTCCTGTTCAGCAGGCTGTTTAAGGCGAAGATGGCTGCAGGATATTGGCTCTTGTTTTCGTTTTATGGACGACCACATTATCTTGATACATAAAAACGCAAGAAGTATACAAGGCCAAAATATTTCCAATTTTATACTCACAATAGGTTAGTAGCGCATTTCATCACGTGTTTGTCGTCTTGTATAAATAGCGAAAACCATCATCATCAAACTCCCTTAATTGCTCTACTTATCGATCGCTTACCGGGAGAGTCTTAAATATACTTTACAAATGGCTGCTCAAATTGATGTGTCTGATGCATCAGATAATCGATAAGAGCATCTTGTTATTCTTTTCTGTACGTAAAATAAACTAAGACAATAACAAAGTATCCATTCCTGATCAATAGTTGCACCTGTTGTGATAATTTCTTCGTATTCGCAAAAAAGACCTCTACCCTATGTTTTTGCTTAGCCCACGTGACCAGAACAATTTGCATAGCGCGCAAATGAGCTCCATTTTGCCGCGCATTGACTTTATATAGTATGGTAAATATTGCTGCCGAGCGGATCTTGTTTTTGCTGCATTCCTCATTGAAGTGAACGCTGAGTTGTTCCAAACAAAAGCTTGGTAAATATCAGAGTACGTCCCACGTAGAGTCAAAACAAAAATGTTAAGAAAAGGAATCAACAGGGGGCCTTTAAAGCGCATGTTTGTCTTTTATTCTCTAGAAAAAAAAAACAAAAGGAGACAAAATGAGTTGAATTTTTTCGCGTTATCTTGTAGTATTAACTGTCAGAGCTTATCGCGTTATCCTCTAAAAATGGCAATACAACCCCTTGTGATTTTAAATACCGTGTTATACGCTGCTTATTTACTTATGGCAGCGAATATGAACTGGCGTCATTCCGCAGAGAAGGGCCGAGTGAAAACATTGAGTATTGCTTATGTCCTTACGACAAGAAATTTAAAGCTAAGGTAGGTTTATATTTTTGCATGTTTTCATCTCCTGAGTATCCTAGCGTAGAGAGTTTGTGTTTTTTCAACTTTTGTCATGCAACTTATTTCAGTGCAACTGTTTCGGGTGAAAACCCTATGACAGTCTATCAAGTCGTTTGAATTATGGGCATCCATTTTCGGAAGCAACTGAGAAACGGAAACCATCAAGATTACAAAGCCACTCCGATTTCAACCGAATTTACTTGCAACCCGACTGGACATAAATTTTGTAGCAAAAAATAGATGCATTGAATGGAAGTGCGCTTTCGATGGGAAAAGCTTTGGAAATAAACTTGCAACCGAATTTGTGTTTCACATAAATCGAACAAAACGCAAAAGGAGAAGTTGTCCATTTAGAAGGCTGAAAGATGTTCAGTTGAACAGGTTGGATTCCTGAGCCGTTTAAAGGATTTAAGTCAAACTACATTAGATTTCGTTTCCATTTTGAAAACGCGCGAGTTCAAAATCTAGCTTTCCTTATCCCGCGATTTTATTTTATTCCATGAATTCCCAGTCTCTCAGCGGTGAATATACAAATTAAATTAAATTTTTAGATTTCAGATCCTCCCCCTTTCTTTTTACGAGTGGTCATGATCCCAACTCTGCAAAATATTTTTTCTTCTTAAGTTGCTTTTGGGCATCCCTGTGCGCAGGTAGTAAAGAGAAACCTTTTGCGTTGATAATTTCGGTTCATTTTATTATTTTCAAGGATATGAAGAAGTCAGCACTGACGAGACAATCTTCATCAAGCAGTAAACACACCAATTCCCGTAAGTAAAATGATCGATTGTATGATTAATTACTTTGTTTATTTTCAAACCGATGAATATTTACTGTAACCATTGAATAACATTTCTTATGCTAAATTAATTGTTTACTTTATTGGTGATGTCAAATGCCAATCGGTTTACGTTTGGTAATTTTGCTGTTTTGCTGTTGACTATTGTAGAAATTCTCTCTCGGAGACTTATTAAATCGGTTACAGTTTTAAAGTTACATTTCTTGACCGAGTGACATGACAATCTAAACTCAGGTCTCAGTTCCGCATGCATGGATGCATTCCCGGCTCCATCTAGTCCCATCCGTCTTTAGCGAGTAGGCTTGCCTCTCCCGTGTATTATTCCTGTCTCTGTCACAAAGTCTGCCATGTGTTTTTGGGCCTTCCAGAACCTTCCTGCACAGGAATCCACGTTATGTAGCCGACATTGCCTGACCACCTCTTGGTCCACTTTCTTTCACTAACTCCCTGTAGACTCGGGTGTTGAAGACCCTGTCAGTTCAATGAGCTCGTCAAATGAGATAATATAAGGCCAGAAAATACCTAGACTCTTCTGTAAAGGCATTGATACTGAAATGAGGCCTGTCGTTGTCCTTGGCGATTATTATCTTTGTCGGTGTCACACCCAAGACTGGAAGAGAACCGGCTGCTCCAGGATATTGAATAGAACCGAAACGAGTGACTTGTACGTTTGATTCCAGTTATACAAACGTTACGGCAGGAAAAATCGCCGGCTGTGAGACCTTTTTTGACTTCCTTAAATTATCCTAGCGTACATGATTAGAATTTAATACCTCATTAACTGTCACTTAAATTTCGCCCATTTTGTTTATTTCCGGCCAATTACTCGGTATTAAACTTGAAGTTAGCAAAAAAAAATTATAGTCAAACCTCCTTAATACGGACACCACAAAGGTGTAGGGCCAAGAGTCTGCATTAAAGATGTGTCGGAGTGTATTCCAGTCAAATCTCCTCAATATGGACACGGGCCTGGTACAGAGTAAAGTGTCTGTATTACAGAGGTATCTGAGTGTATTACAGTCAAACCTCCTGGATATGGACACCGAAGGGACAGAGCCAAGTGTCTGCATTAGAGTAGAAATCTGTATCATAGACTTAGTGATTTATGTCTAAAGTTTGGAATTTGAGACCAAGTGAAAAGACCTAAAAATTGGCCGTATTCAGTAGGGATCACTGTGTCCGATAAAATGGGCCACACCGTGGTACTGACTTCCAGTAAATTAATCAATATAAATGTCAAAATCACAGCTTCATAACAAATAAATATGTCCCCTAAGCGTTAACTTAATTAGCTCGAGTTAGGTAAACACTGAACGGCTTATCAGTAAAAAGGCTTGTACACCATCTCATTTCAGTCAACTCAGGAACAAACCGTTTGAAAATCCGTCTTCATAACATAGCATGAATTTCAGACGATTACTTCGAGTGTTTTTTAATTTACTGCCTATTAAATATCTGAAGGAGTAAAAGTGACTCGAATTAATCGTCTGAAATTCAGACTACTTCCTAGCAGCGTTACATAACAAATGAATAACATAGGCAGTCATATTCTTGAGCTTCTAGCCAAGATGCTTACTAGTCGCTACTATAAAAGGATACACTAAATAGAGGGGGTAGCTTAGTACATGGGAGTGACCGTTAGATCGGCTTTAGATAAATCCGCTCCGTTAACTCTCGCATCTTTTGCGCTAAAATTATTTGAAGCACATTCATATGCTTCTCTCTGTAGCTGGTATGTTTGCAAATAAGGTTTTTTTTTCTGATTATCCTAGCCCATTGATGGTCTTAATTGCAGTTCAAAACACTTCTACTGAATGGAGAATTATAAATGAAAGTAGCTCTTTTTTGTAAAGAAAAACTAAAACAATTGTTCTAACAAGAATTTTAATAAGATAGGCCATCACATTCCAATACAAGATTGAGCACTTCAGCTGAACAGAGGTCCTCCGGAGGTCACTCATTTGCCAGACAGCTATTATCCCAGGAATCACTGAACAGACCAAAATCTTTACATTTTTGCTTTGCTGTCACCGGCGGAGAGGAACGGGCTCCTTAAATCATGAATTCGCGGTCAAACGAACTTAACAGAGAGACACCCTCCATTCAAACCAGTCAATACAGAGCAGTTGAACTGGTGAGAATTTCTGTGATTTTATTATATCTGGATATGTTTAAATTTTTGTTAGTAGATGATTATTTTTTCCGGTATTATTCGAGTATATTCCTCTAACATCCGGATTCGATGATGACCTTTTCTGGTCAGTATTGGCCTGTTCTCTTCAGTTGCATGGCGGCTCAAACAGGGGCAAATCAAAAAACATTTACACAATTAAAATTAAGAAGAAAGGGGTAACTCGTACATAGATTTTAAAAGTAAGATAAATATAGAGTTAATATTGTTAACGTTTTCAGTTTACTATTCATTAGAAGAGGTTGCATAATATCAAAATCAAAATATAGTAGGAGTGCCGGGGTTTGATGTGTTTCTTTATAAGTTTCGCAGAGAAGGATTACCTGCCCATGTTATTTTTCTTGTTCCAGTATTTGTCAGAGTACACTAATAATTTCACGTTTTTCCATCATTGCTTCTTTATCATTCTATATAATTTGCTCGTTGAACAATCGACATCGTCAATGAGACTGCTGAACTGGTTACATAAAGGGCAGCGCAAAGTGAAAATGATATACGTACGTGCAATGATTCAAGAAATTTTCTCTTGTAAAGCTTTCTGGCGGATGTGGTCAGAGATGGCTCAATCAGACACGGTAATAACAAATCTGTTACAACTGAGATATTGCCAACTAAAGAATTAAATCATTCTTTAGCGCCAGGAAATCCCCTATTACAATTTAATTCTCCTACTGATCCAAGCCCAAGAGTCGCACTCCACAGAGGGTAAAAGATTGCAGGATTTACATTAAATCGGCTTCGTCTTTGATCGTGAGTAGTCAGCGCGGTATTCGCAGAGTAATGTTTTTCTCGAATAATTTTATTTAGAAATGCGTTATTTGTAATGTTTGCAAGGATCAAAACTAAGCCTTCCTGAAAGATTCAGTGAACCAAAATGAGCGCCATGTGAAAGAAAATTACATGCTGGGGAGTTCTAACAGTGACGTCTAAATTAAAACTAATTTTAAATCACGATAAAGCTGAGATTCCATCTGCAAGATCACTACAGCGTACATGATATACAGCAGCCCGACTAGAGTTTTGTTTCTTCGTTGGCCCCACTTGCCGATGGTGATTTGTCTCAGGTTGTCTAAAATGCAAAATGACTTTGGACAAAATACCAAAAGGGTTTCTATTTTTAATTCCGAGGGTGCAGAATCAAACAAGTCAAGAGTACTATTTGATTTGGATCTCCATCAGGGATTTAGAATGGGCTGTTCGTTAATATTGTAGCATTTCACGCACACCTGTTGCCCTTTACGAGCGATAAAAACTCCAGGAGGTAAAATATTGCTTAACGTGTCTTGAAGGACAAAAAATATGTCTAGGTTTGCTTTTTTTTGTCTTAAAAAACACCAATCATTTAGAGGAATGTTTTCTTAAAAGCCAAGGGACTCTTCAATGATTGAAATGAACTTTCTGTAATTATAATAAGATAACTTTGATAAGCTCTTGGCTTTAATCATGGTTGAAATACTTCTGCTATTGTATACCACTGAAGTGTGTTTAATTACTTCACCTGGTGAAAAATTGAAAATTCCGGGAAGATACACTTGCCTCACTGACCGGAAACATTTTGGCATGAACGCTGAGTTGGCGGGACTGTAACTAAGTTTGCCATGTAAATCATACATAGTCATAAAATTGGCAGTGACACTGTAACAGAGCTGAGAAGGAATGCCTTCGAAAAATAGTCAAGGTAGGCTGATATGACTTAATTAAGGCTCACAAAAAACAGATGATTACTCCCTTATAATTACCTGAGTTTGAAATCAGAATAGATGATGTCGAGTGAATGTGCTAGTTTCTAAGCTTTTCTATTAATGAGTTACAAGGTGCACGTCCTGTGCTGGTAGAATCAAATGGAACAAAATGTTATAAAAACTGTTCACCTGACTTTCTCTTCCTCACAGCGAATGGCAAAGAAGTAAGGACGATTGCTAGTATTTTTTAGTTCGTTCCGACTGACAATTGGCCAAACCAGCTGCTTGATTTGGAAGGAGAGCTTAAAGAGAAACAAGCTTTAACGCGAAGAGCGAAAAATCATCTACTAAAATCTGATGTAAAACATTTGTGCGTTTGTCTCATTACTGATTTTTGTGTACCATAGTGAAAGACGAATATTAGTGCGCCAGATAAGTTTATTTGGATTTCATTTCGTCTCGGAAAATAGCCTAAACTCACTTAGATAACATTTCGCGCTTTCACAAGCCATTTATTCTCTATTTCACTTTCTTTTGAAATGCCGTAAATAAATTCCTTTTACGGGTGGTTGGGTCACTAGGGCTTATTCGCAGCGACTACGAGTCTAGAAAACTGGACAGTAAGTTCACGGGATTAATGTTATTATTTTTTTGATGTCAATGTACGAAGAAATTCGGCAACTGTTAGACACACGCAGCGGCTGTAACGAGTGCCAAATTACAAATGTTAAACTGCAGCTTTGCTGGGGTGTAAAAAACAACAACAAGTTAGTGACAGTGAGCTGATTTGGAACTGATAGATACACCACCCTACTGTTTCGAGTAAGCGTTTTGTTTGACGTCGCCCCCGGCAGTTTGTCCGCAGATCAAGACACAAACTGGTGGACTACCACAACACCGGTAACGCGGAGGGTCAGCCGATCATCTTAAAACTCGGTCTTAGTTCAATTTTAAAATACTTTTGTCGATTTTTATCAGCTTAGTAGCCTGTTTCAGTCGGAGCTGAAAACAGTCTGCATAAACCCATATTTACCGGTGGCTCTTTTGAATTCAAAATGTTTTAGATCTTATCAGGTATGATTCTAAATCAATCAAGAAGCGCGGACCAATTTTCAACGATTTAACACCAAAAACATATGGAAAAGCAGCACCAAAACGTAATCTAGGGTTCATATCACTCAGCCAAGCCTAAAAAGGAACATGATGCTTATTTTAACTACCATGGGTGTCTCTTTTCCCTTACTCTGTTTTTGAACTCGATGTTATCGCTGCAAATTCATAACCAGAGGGTTGCGATCTATCTTGATATTCAAATGTCAGTCATTATCGCATTAAAAATTGTTTACAGCTAATGCAATTAATTAAGGTGGCTCGATAAGGTTTTTCAGGGTCAGTTTAAACAAAGATTTGGAAATTAAAATTTTCATCACGGTTGTATTAAATAAACTAAGATAAAAATTTATTATGATCAGGGTTACAATAACATCGAAGTTGTCATAGCAACGAAATGACGCCATTACCTATTTTACTTGCAGCAATATTTCTCGGCACTGGGAACTTTTCTTCCAAAATCGTTCACGGGAACTTTTTCCTCCAATAGCGACCTCGATGTTCGTGAAGCATGCTCTTTGAGGTAAAAAGAGAAAATGCGCTAGAAAGGAATTTTTTCTTGAACTGACTAAACTCTATTTTAATATCAAACTCAAAATCAAATACAACCTCATCCAAAGTTTTGTCAAAGTTTAATAAATGCTTACTTAAAGTTTACCAAAGTCTACCGAAATTACTTGAAGTTTGATCGGTTTCCTGAAATAGTCTTTCAGCAATAATTTTGATATTAGTTGTAACATGGCTCGTTTAGTATCCGCGCTTGTGAGAAATTTATTGCGTACATGTCGCGGGAAAACTAGTCACGTGATCTAACAACTGAACTTTTGCTCAAGAGCTGTGTTGTCACCGCATGGTGCGGATCGAGTCTGTGAAGTCATTGAATTTTTATTGGGAATTGATATCGATGAAAACTTTCAAGTAACGGAATTCTTAAATGTGAACATGTGGAAAGATATGTTTTCATGAAGAATGAAAAATTAAATGTTTGAAATTGAACTTGAGTTTATAATAAATAGACACTGCTTTCTCAAAGAGCTTCAGCGGGAGTTTTCTTGTACATGCCTGTGAACTAAGGTAAAACTTGTTGTCATATAAGTGAGTTAATTCTCTCTGCCTTGAACTGTCTCAACATGAAAAATCCTGGAACAACTTCACGATCCAAAGCCCTCTGTGACGGGCTAGCTTGTCGAGCAAAACACGGTGAAATCACGTTATTCTTTATAAAAAATCGTAAAAAAAAACGTTCACCTGTTCGTCCTAGTAAAGAAAAATTGACTATTTGGCAAAAAGATAATATTTTCCCTCGTGTTAAACTGTTTTTTTTTTAAATATAAAACGGCAAAATACCACGGCAAGGCGATGAACACTGAAGTGAACAAAGAATAAAACAAAAAAATATATTTAAACAAATTTGCCCAATACTTCGGTTTGAAAGACAAACCTTCTTCAGGGGCTAATAAAAGAAAAATGAAGATAAAACTAAAAGTTTGTTACAAGTAAGGGTTTGAAAGTATAAAATTAAAACAATAGAATGTGATTGGTGTAGCTGACTAGGTAGTATCGTATATCAACGAGCTTCGTCACGTCTATTTATTTCAAGGGGAGGCTCGTGATATAGTAGAAGCCTTTGAAATGGAAGCCTGCGTGGCAGGCATTTGAAAAGGAAAGGAAAGGGGGTTTTGGGCGCGAGGGAAACGCGAGAGGCGCGCCCCCTTCGCGTTTCTCCCGCGCCTTCCCTTTCAAACGCCTGCCACGCAGGCTCTTGAAATGGTTATCACTACTAACTGTGATTATTGACTAAAAAATGATATTTAGCATGCATGCTTAGGGATTCGTACTGGCTGTTTCAGTTGACGTGTACCAAGTGTACAGGACGTGCTTTTTGATATTCCGATTGGTCGACCGAATAAGGCTCTTTGCCATATAGGGAATATTGTAACATAAGCTAGATAGCGAATGGCTTTGATTTTCACTTTCAGGATCACAAAAACAAATCATTCCGATAGGGTCCAGAAAATTAGAAGCTTTGAGAGAAAATATCTGCCTTCCTTTATGCTCTAAGAAAACAGTAATTGGACTACTTAGGCCCGTTTCAAAGGTCGTGCTACTGCCATGCCGAACTACATTGATCGAATTAAATTCGACTTTAGCACTGCAGTAGCGCGACGTTTGAAACCAAGTCGTGCTACTGCCGTGTAGCACGACTTGGTTTCAAACCAGTCAAACGTCGCGCTTGCCGTGCCGCACTCAAATTATAAATTATGAATACATTAGAATACATTAAAAGTTTGCTAAATCGTTTCTTTATTTCTGTGTTTTGTTTTCGGCAACAGCGGTTCTATTCGACTGAATTAAATTCGACGTCTGAAACCAAGTCGTGCTAGTGTCATGCTGCATTCGAGCTACAGTCGAGCCATGCAGCTTAGCACAGCAAAAGCACGACGTTTGAAACAGGCCTTACTGAACAGTTACAGACTTAACCATTTGACTGATCGTCCAATACTATACCGTTTCATTACGGACCACATAGTTTCTTTTTCAAGTTTATAATCTTATATAAAGCAATGTGGAAGCTTTTCATCACGTGGGCTAAATTGACGTGATTGTTGGGCGAGTAACTTGTACGTCTGTTTTCGATATGGGGTAAACTCGCCTGTTAAAAAAGGTCATTTTTAAACACATGGTATAATTCTATTACAAATGTGTCATCCCCTTGAAACACGTTTCACGACACTTTCATCAAGCTAAATATAGGGGGTAGAAGCGGAAGAATTTGAGTCTTGATGTTCATGGTTCCGGTCGTTTTTGCCTCGATGATTCATGATTCCTACAAGAATTTTCTTCTAGATTCATGATTCACGAAGACTTTTCATCTCCTATTGACTTCTCAGTGGCACTGTTTAGTTTTGTTTTGTAGTGTTTATTTTGTGTTCAAACTTCTGTTTCGTCCAAACTCGGTATCATCATTCGTTTTGTCCACTGTATTGAGTTTTTTTGTAACTGCATTAAGCACCAGATTACTGTGGAAACAAGCCGACTATCAGCCCCGAATGCGTGATTTATACAGGGGGGTTCGGGGACATACTCCCCCCCGAAAAATGTTTGAAAATTGGACCCTCGGAAACGCCATATCCAGCATTTACTGGATCGAACGCAGTTAATTCATACGTGTATTTTGTTGAGCTTTTCTCAGAGTCTCGTTACTTATGATCCCGAGCCGAAGTACAAAGTTTCCGATAAAATATCTCTTTTATTAAAAGGGTGAGAGGCTTTCACCCTTTGCTTCCCTCTCCTCGCGATTTTTCACCCTTTCCCCAAACAGAGAGCCTGTTCACAGACTAGTTAATACTATAATCTCACAGTCAAAAATGCACACACGACACAGAAGCAAAATTCTTCAATAAACTTCACAAACGAATCAATTATCTAGTAAGAGAAAGTCTTTTAATTGTAACTTAGTCAATCACGAGCCATTATATCACCTTCTTGCAGTAAACCTTACCAAGTTCCGAAAATAGTGAATGAACTATAATAATAATAATAATAATAATAATAATAATAATAATAATAATAATAATAATAATAATAATAATAATAATAATAAGTGACTGACGCTCTAGGTGCATGGTTTGCGCCCTGCTGATGCACAAAAAGAACACCAGCAAAGACTGTGATAAAAGAGATAATAATAATAATAATAATAATAATAACAATAATATTAATAATGAAATTTATTAAGGTCTAGCTCATGTCTTATAGCTCAGACACAGTGCCTTACTAACATAATATAAAAGCATAATATAATTATCCTCATCCTCTAGTGTCTCACAGAAAAACTCGCTAAAAGGTAACAATTATCTTTTAAACTTAAAGCATTTTAAATTAGTCACGTGGAAACGTCACGGCTCTATTGTTCTGTCTAATTAAAAGCAAACCCACACAACAGATTTGACGGTCTGTATAAGTACTGGTGGATATCCGGTATTGATGAGTTAATGTTGCTTTCTAAGAGAACTGAGGAATTGACTTACGTTTGCAGTCAGTGTTGCTTGTTGTACGTGTCTTAGCATTGGCACGTACTACACGCGAAGTACAATCAGTTCATGAATACAAATTCTAGTGCACTGTTGATTGTAAACACGCCGGTGTTAGCAGTATCCTGAGTATGTAAGGATTTTTTGCATAAAAATAAACCGTACTTTCCCGCCGTTCGCTTCGCACGATTATCAGAGGCATGTTTACTGTTGTACACCTGTCGGAAGCAACCTCAAATTTAACTGTTCACAGATTTCTTTTCTCTTATCTCATTGCATTTGAATTAATCCCTCTTTCGTTAGTGGCGCAAGATTAATGAAGATATGATTGCTTAATTAGGCCATTCTTTTCAAAGCCACAAGGTGCTAAAGAGTAGTGACTTATATAGTGTTCAGTGTGATTTATAAAGTTAAGATAGCATTGCCTGTAAAGGTGTAATAAAAACTCACAAAAAGCAATTCTTTTAATATTGCTACTGACAGTTTCCCCATTAACCAACAACTGGTCACGATAAAAAAACTATACTCCCCGCTTATATCACGTTTACGCTCGAATCAGGCAATATTATACCCTTGACCGCTCAGCAGGTCAATCTCTCGTAATCAATGGAATTTATTGCCTCAAGCCAGGTTATAAACAATGCGAGCAGTCACAAAAGATCACTATAATTAGTAGCAACAGAGTGTTCAGCATTAGCGGATCTTGCTTGCTTTTCAAACAGACTCCGTGGAAAAAGATTCAAGCAGACAAGCTATGAAGGGAAGAAGAAAACTTGGCCTTAGCACACAGGTCAATCTACGAAACATTCGGATTGCAGTGATGGGTCAGGATGGAGTAGGAAAAACAGGTACGGAGGAAACTTGAACTTTAGCGTAGCATGTACCCCGGTGATTTGTACAGCCTGCGTTGAAGTACTGTACAGCATTTAGCGCTTATTCAAGACGCGATGCGTTACTGATTCATTTTTAAGACCATAAAAAGCTATAAAACGGCGGGAACTGACTGAATCTAACTCTCGTCATTTTTAACCAATATATTGAACTATAAGACGTTATAAACATTGAAAACGTTGTTAAAGAAGCAAGAACTTATCGCTGAAAGAAGACAGCAAATCATGCGGTGTGATCAACATGACCAGTCATTTGATATTTTGGGATAAAAACGTGATAAAACTTGCTGTACTTTTGTGTGGTCTCCATTTGCATGGGCCGCTTTTTTTTACATTTTTTTTTTTTCTCTTGGCAAATATGAGGAGATATAGTACCACTTGATGATTAACGTATATGTATCAATACCTGCTATTAAGTGGATTGTGTATTTATGGTATCATTAAGTTTTCATATCAGTTCATTGATTCAGCTCGTCAATCTTCAATTTGGTAAAATATAACTTACAGCAAAAACTGATGATTGAGGTCCGTCTTATTTCGATTTGCTAGATTCATGTTCACCGGAAATACAGCTAGATTTCCCTGTTAGACTAAGTGTATTCCGAACACTGACCGGTTGATAAAAAAAAAAAAAGACAGCTGAGAAACACAAACTCATCAACTCGCGTAAAAGTATCGGTCTCTAATGTAATGAAAAGACTAAAATGGAAAGGTCAAAAATGGAACGCTTGAAGCGTTATTAGAGGAAAAATGAACGTAGAAAATTCTAGTATCTCACGGTAAATATAAATCACCCTTTCACCCAACAATTGTGTTACTAAACACTATTGTTGCAGTTATTTTTACATTTTAGCTCGTCAAAACATTATAACTCTCAACCTCTCGCATTGTACACCACAATGAGTAAGCTTATAATTTGACTAGGTTAATTTAAATGTTCATTAATAATAATTTGTGCAAAAAGATTAATCCTATAATCCAATAGAGGTTCGCAACACAAATCCAATTATTTTTTTTCCTCTTCATAAAGACTCTACCGACGGGAAACCCCCACTTAACACTTCAATTTTTTTGTCCAAGGAAGGAACCGGCATTTCTAATGATGGGATTAATTAAATTTTGAGAATTTTTTATTGGCATTTTTTTCCGATCTGTAATTACTCCAGTTGGAAAACATACAAAAAGATACTCACTCGCATTTTTTTTTTCAGCCCTCACTGTTCGTTTCTTAACCAGGCGATTCATCGGAGAGTATGACCAAACACTGGGTGGGTATTTCATATTAATGTTTTTTACCACGGTTTTTTCTTATTTTTTTATTGCGGAACACACCCCCGTTCATTTTAAAACCCACTGAATTACACATAAATGATTACATCAAAATAACTCAAATGAAATGAAATCAAGTACTGAATTAAGTTTAAGGTTTTTACTAAGGACTAAAGTAAAGTAATTACCAATCGGGTGTCAATGAAGGAACAAGCAAGAAGTTAAAAACGTTGGCCCGACTTTTTAAGGTGGTATTGCGTATCCACAAAAGCCATTTATGACCAAAACGGGCATTTTTTAAAAGCATCTCTGCGTTAGAAAGCTTTAGAAAAGCTATTTTAACTGACTGAATGAACTGCTGGCCGCTGTATCTATTTATTTATTTTTAAAATTATCAGTTACCTTTGATGAAAAATTGTTCTTTTGACTTTCAAAGTCATGGTTACCAAATTTTGAAGGCAACACTTGTTTCTAATTAATTATACCATGTATAGCGGATCGAGGTGTGTGGTAAAAGTGATTTTGTACCGTGAATGCATGTATGACGCAAATTGGACATGTTGATCATTCCAACGTAACCAGCAATAGACTTCATATGTTCCGGTTTTTAAACTAAACAAAATCTTTTTATTGTTAACGGCAAAACCCGAAAAAGGCAGAACGACTATAAACATTGTCCTAAAATCGTCTCACAGCTGGAGTGGTATGCGCTTCCACGGAAAGGATAAATATTTTTGGCCTCCCACAGAGAACTCAAGATCATAAATTAAAGTTGAGAGCGGATCGCGCGGAAAAACAAATTCATGTGAAACGCATATGCTGTATAAAGGAAACTGCAAGAGTTAACTACTTGAGCAGTTAAGTTACGACAACCACGGACTTAATCAAACAAAGCAACTGAGCTTACAAGCGCAACATTTGACAATTTACGAGAAAAGAACCGACAGAAATAAATCTTGCGTTTAACCTCATTCATACCCTGCTCAAAATGAGGATGGGAACGAAGTGCCCGCGGGAGCGATCCTCATAAATGCAGACCACTTGGTATTGAGTTTGAGAAGTTTGACCCATTTAGGCACTTTTACGGCTTTTATCCCATGATGGACATGTCGTTAGTACAATCCAGGGCGAGTTTAATTGAAATCTTGACGCAGTTCTTACGTCATGTGGCGTCATCACTTCTTTTGGACTGCCGTGAGTGGTGCAGATCCGCTCGACCGTCAAGCCCAGAAGCTGTCTGAAAGGGTGAAGGATTTTGGGTGCTAAGCAACTTGTCCTAGAAGGAGTGTACAATCAGGAGATTATTCTCTCTTGCTACAATCTAACGGCTTTCAATTCTTGTGAAAGAGACTGACCTCTTGGGTAAACTATAAACTGCAATGAGCTCGACACCATGGCCCGATCCACATACGTCTTATCTAAGTGCGATCTTTCTATCTACCATTTATTTGCCTCCATCACAACAATTGATGATTTTGCAAATTAAGAGATGATATACCTTTTCAAAATATAAAACAGCTCCAGGTTCCTTTTGAAAATTCTTTTCTGATGTAAATCTCCCAACGACTGGACAAAGTCTCTCCCTAAGGAATTTGATTTGAAAATATTATGTTCCTTTTTTTCTTGTCTTTATGACTGATAACTTCTCTTTTGTTCTCAGAAACAACAACCAGACACCACGTTGACGTGGACGGAGAGTACCTTGCTTTAGACATCTTGGACACCGCGGGAAAGGTAAATATCCCTGATCCATTCATAAGCCCGACTACAGTCAACTCTCGCCTTGCGAACATAGCGCTATAACGGACACCCTGGTAATACGGACAGCAGCTAAATCCCAATGCAAAAGTAAATTGCAGAACTCTAAATCGCGTCCCTACAGTCCGCTGTAAAGAGAGCTGACCATCACACGATCCGCCTTTTTGTCTGCAATCGTGGGCGACAAGAGGAGCCCGCGGAAAATTCTTGGTCAGCGGTACTTTATAAACTGTATACATTTCAGGTTGAGCTTTGTGACACTCATTACTGTTTTCATTGTATCTTTGCCTTCCTCTTCTCGCTCCTCACCATTTTTTAATTCGCAGGCTAATTGTAGCTAAGTAACTGTGACTAAAATCATTGAATTAAACACGAGTATTGTTTACTGTGTTGTTCAATTCAGTTTCCATGCCCATGGTCCGCCGCGATTCCTTTTGTTGACACTGCAACTAAAAGGGCTTTCTGTGATTCACGTACGCAATTACGAAAGCGGTTCCATAAATCACATCTCTCAGGTAAATCCACATGTTCGCCCGCACTTCCTACCTATCGGTTACTGCTAGGATATCACAAAGAGGATGAAGTGTTAAGTTAACTTAGTTAAGTTAATTACCTAAGTTAGTTAAGTTTTCGTGCTAATGCACACACTTACTGAAATTTCATCTTTCACTGGTTGCATCTTGGACCCTCTCGCGACAGTTTTGTAACAATAGGTTCTGTAGTGTGAAGTGCTCGGCAGCTTTGCCCTATAATATTTTACAGTTATAACAGGACCACAGAGTAAAGCGATCCTGGGTACATGGTACTCTGTTAAGCTGTCTATTTAAATTGTTTCTTCTTTAGAACACTGATGAGAAGATGGAAAATATCATTGCATATGCAGATATTTTTCTTGTCCTGTACTCTATAACGGATCGTGCCAGCTTCCAGGAGGCTGGGAAGATTGTAAAATACATCCGACGACACCGAACACTCGATTCAAGCAGCATAATTATCGCAGGAACCAAGACCGACCTAGAACATTTCAGGAAAGTACGCGAAACAGATGGGTCACGCCTCACCTACTCGTTAAACTGTGGATTCTTTGAGATATCAATTTCGGAGGATTACAGGGAGACTATGAACATGTTTAATGACATTTTAAGACAGTATCTGAATGCACATCCATCCCACGACTCATCAGCGATGATATCTACGTGTCCTTCTCCTACCCCACCTAACGCGCTGTCTCCTTCCAAGGAAATTAAGTCGCCTTCTTCATGGGCGAAAGTAAAGGGGCTTAAAACAATGCCATTTAGAAGGAAGTCAGTCCAGACAGCAGCCTGCTAGTCAGATACAATTATATTTATTGCGTTAACGCTAATGGAACTTGATTTGATTGAGTGCCGAATTTTGTTCGGAATTTCACTTCATTTCGAGTTTGCGTAAAATACCCTTTGTTACTTAGCTTCTTTTAACCAATCAGAAGTAGTTGACTTCCTGGGGCACGCGCTTCTCCGCTGTGAGGGGTGGGGAGGGGGATGGCTCCCATATGACAAGTAGGAATCGCCCTCGTCGTTCTGTATCTCTTGGGACGATTAATTATCAGCTGGTTACTAATTAAAGGATTGCAGCACTCAAGTGACAATCGCTTTTAACGATTATAATTAAAATTATAATCGTGTACAGTTACTTAATTGTTAAGGAAATATGGATAATTTATACTACCGGTACTCAGTCATTTCTACTCTGCCTACCAATTACTTCACGTCTGACGATATCGTTTAATGATACATCCGGATCCGGGCTGTATAGGTCTAATAAACTAAACTAACATATATACTAGTGTAAATAATGTTATTTTTTCTTCGTAAACAACTGTATATAGCGGACAGAATAAAGCTACAATGTAGGTTGAAGCTAAAGTCAATGTCGATCGAAAACTAGATGTTCTAGCTTGTAAGTGGCATTTAACCGACCCTTCGCTCAACAACTAAGCCTGACATGTAGTCTTGAATACAGCCAATACAGCGTGCAGAGCATGGAAGCTGTTCACAGAATTTGTAGCTGCGAGTCGTTAATCCTGTGGATAATTAATGCGAAATAAATGACCTTCTCAAGATTGTGTATTGAATATAATTACTATCTAGAGTTAACATGTTTACTACTAAATCTTCTCCACCCAGGAGGGAAGGAAGAATAGAGACTTCTCAACTGAAATACTGTGTATTCAAAGGTCTCAAAGGAACACCAGAATTCGGCATAACCCGGCAGGATAAACTGCAGAGTAAGGCGTGGTTCTTTCTCTGGTACTTACTAGGTTTACGGTTATTCATTTGACCTTCTTTAAAAGACCTTTTCCACGCGAAAAGCTGATGCTATTTGTCCAGTTAAAACTGGAACTCAGCATTTTTCACGGTTAAGTCAAGATAACTTGACCGTACAAATCTCCGTAATCTTATCCGTTCCTCTTTCCTCTTTGTATGTTCTAAAGACACCTGACGTTCCAGGCTACAAACGGTGTTGTCTGGTTACACTACATCAGTATTCAGTATTTTCCGACCAGAATGCGACCTTGGGATACTTAAGACTCACTTCTTCTGTCTCTTCTGATTGGCTAAACACGAGAACGGCGGTATGCGCTCATTTTACCCCACAAACCCACCCCCCTCCCCCCCCGCGCTCCTTCCCTTTGATTTTCCATCAGTGCTCCGTTTAACAGGTATTTAAAGCTAGTTAAAGCCACACGGAAAGGAATGAAGTACAAACAAGGATCTGTACTCACAACTGGGAATAGAATTCAGAGCCGGCTCCCGAACAGGAGGCCGTGCACTAACCGACTGTGTTAATCCTTGTTCCTCAAATGCTTTAAGCCATTTAAGTGTAAAGTGTAAAAAAAGTCAACCCAAATAAATCACAGGAGTACCATACACACTCAAACTTAAAAGCGCTCTATGTAAAAGTATTGCGTCGATCACGTGAGAAGTCCTGCGAGAGTTCTTCAGACCTCGTTGCACAGTATTCGTCGATGGTTTCTTTCACGCTTGACATAGCTCTGTTTCTCCCCACGTTCTTTTCGACAATTTCCATAATCTTGTTGTGAGAAGTTTGTTTTACCCCGTTTAAAGCCCGTTGTGTCATTTTATGTCGCGCGATGTCTCGTATTGCCTCAGAGAACACATTTTCGACGTCTTCGTAGCTTGCTTTTGTGGAGATTTCGTAATACGAGCAGTTATTTTCCTTGGAAAACTGAAGTCCCTCTTGTTTGCCGACTTCTCTGTCATTTTCTGTGTCCTTCTTGTTACCGATCAGTACTACAAGCGGTTTATCAGCCGCTCGAACTTTCTCTAGGTGTTGTCTCAGTGGGATCAGTTCTTCAAAGCTTGAGCGGTCGTTAATAGCGTACACCAACAAAAACACATCTCCCCACAAAGTGTGGACATCACTGCTCTCAATAAAGTCCTGATGAATACAGTAAAATAACTTCAGTTTCGTTCAAAGACCATGTACATTCAGACCACCCGGAAGTAAACATCCCATAGAACTGTATAACCTTTGCTATTATATAGGTTCTATGAACACGGAAGCTGGTTAATAACTGGTTAACATCAAGTTCGCAGAGAGAGGGGAGCAAGGATGGCGCAGTGGTGAGAGCACACGCCTCCAATCATTGTGGCCTGGGTTCAAATCCCGGTGTCGACGCTAAATGTGAGTTGAGTTTGTTGTTGGTTCTTGGTGATCCGGTTTTCCCTTCTCCTCAAAAACCAACATTTCCAAATTTCAATTCGACCAGGAACTGGTAGACGAAGAACCACTATGTGGACGGCTACCTCTAAATCGTTAAAATAAATAAATAAATAAATAAATAAATAAATAAATAAATAAATAAATAAATAAATAAATAAATAAATAAATAAATAAATAAATAAATAAATAAATAATATTTATTTATTTATTTATTTATTTATTTATTGTAGTTTCATAGTAGCAATACACCACAACAATCATTTACTAGTCAAAAATAGGAAATATTTTTTGGTTAACTAACCTTGCCTCCAGACTCGAGAATTTCTACTCGCACTTGTTGATTTTCCAGCCTTTTATGATAATGATACATTAAACCTAAGATAAAAACATTTCAGTTTAAAAACGTCTAAGACTGTGCTCAAGGATTGTCAGACCGAACGATAACGAAAGATATGGGTTCAACGCGACGTTTACGGCCAGCGGTATGCGTCCTCATCCTGTTGACAGAATTTGAAGCATTGGATGGTCGTCCTGGAACAATTTCAACTGCATGATTTCTAGGGCTTATGTTAAAATTACCAGTAAATCCTCAATTTAGGGGTGATATATAGTCTTATTTTCGGGTGGAGAGAAGCGAAGACCGGAAATACGTCTGTGTTCGCAGGCTAAGTGATATATAGAGCAATTTCAACCTACACTTTCGAATTTTTGAAGTGATTTCTTACTTGTGATTGGCTGACAAATCACCCGCCACTTTCTTTAACAATCAGCTTATTCGTGATTCAACCAGTCGAGTTTTCATTCGCTAATTCGCGGCAAGTAGTAACTGTGAGATCTGTTTGATTTATTCGTATTCTCATTGGTCAGGGAATAAACTACGCTGATTTTCTCGCTCTATTAAAAGTCAACATATTTTTAACATAGTATGTTATGTACTCATGTTGTTCCTTTGCCAGCTTACTAGACCCTGGGGTAGAGTAAAGCTTGAACTTACAAATTACACCAACGATTTTTATCCGTACACACAGCCTCGAACCGCAACCTCAACACGCACCCGCCAAGCAAACTCTCTCCTCACACCCGCCAACTAAACCTATCGTTGTGCCTTGAAAGATAATGAATCAAAATCGTGAAATTAAAGCTCTTTCAAATTTCACAAGTACATTAGAGCATAGTTAGAGCTAGAGCTAGTAACTACGACACAAAATTACGTAATGAGAGCTATTCAGGCACTTTACTTGCTCAGTTTCTCGGTATATTATCGAGCTCAGTAAAATGCTGGAGTATTTTACTACGACATTTATAAAAAAGCCTTCATTTGAACCTCAGAAATAACATGAATAATCAATGATACAAAGACACCTCTATAGACAGACACCCCAGCCTCGCTGATAAGGATACTTTAAAGTTGCTCCTCGCCTTTTTCCACTCCTTTTAGATGACTCTTTTAGAAGTACATCTCTTTTATAAAAGACGAACACATTAAACCTGACCCAAATGTATCATCTGTTTTAGGAGAGAGTTCTATTACGTAAAATATTGGAAAAAATATTGAAATGTAAACACTCTGTTGTTGCAAAGCCGATACTACTTGCATTTACTTGCATTTACTTTGTTTACCTTTTAGCTGTGTGTCTTTATCGATATTTTTACAAGAGTCATTACATTAACCTCTGACAAAATATATCAGTCAGCTTACAAGCAAGCTCTCTCGTCTCATGACAGGGGTAGAGTTAGCTGGAAGAGCTCGCACGCGTCTCTAGCTAGAGAGAGCTTGCACGAAGGGTAGTTTAGGGCTGGCATTTGTGTTTTTGTCCTTTTCATTGTTTGTGTTTCAAACTAAAATATCAGAACCAAAAAAATAAAACCAATTGTTACTTTGTCTTGATCTTCTATTGGTGTTATCAGGATCGGTTTTTTTGGGCACTAGCTGTGTTTCGTGATTTGTGTGCAAACTACGAGAGTAAGTTAATTGATTATAACACTTGAAGGAAAACACTTCGCCTACAACAACTTTTCAGTCCCTTGAGAAAAAGTTAAAATACTATAGCTTGGAGGGCCATTAAATGCGTGTCTTTGCAGCGATGACTGTGAAAGGTCCAGACTATCGGTTTCACCACGAATAACACCGAGCTTTTGGCTCCTTTCTTGTTACTTATTGGACTCAAAAGATCCCGGAACTACTCAGCTTTTGAACTCTTACCAGAAAAAGGTACCCTTTAAAGACTGTGTGTCCCAGTCAAGTGCGTTATGCTGAACGTAAGAGTTACATTTTTTTGTAAAGAGTCCTTCAAGTTTCCAAACAGCGAAAAGATTATATCATTTCAGGTGGAGTTTGGAGGCACGGAAGGCTTCTAGTACATTAAAAAGTGCCTATTAAACAAACAATCAAATCAAGTCCTGCATGATAACAGTCAGAGTATTTTCCGCCAGAATTTTAGACGGGGCTCTAAGTGAAAGCTGTTTTTCAAACAAATATTGATATTTCAACAAACAACCTCCACGCGGTTTCTCAGACGGGAAATGTATGGTCCGGACCTGGCTGGCCTTGTTCAATTCGAGCTATTTTTGGTAAGAAAAAATCTGTGTAAGAGAAACTCTTTTTCAGTTACAAATGGATGCACTAACCTCGAAAAAGTGTGAGCTTCTTTTCTGAATCTGTGTTTTTTCCCCAGAAAGTAACAGTTACTATGAGATGCCAAACTCATAACATTAATCGGCTATGAACCAGACTACATGATAATCTTTTGCATATCTTATTCAAATATTGTGGTTTATAACCGAGTGACAAATCAGACAATTCTGCTTTAATGCAAAGGAAACATATAGATAAGGTGGTTTCTTATCGATAGTCGGTTTATTTTTCGATAGTATCAATATTAGTGTTCTCTGAGCTAGGCACGCGATTTGTGGTCATTTATTAAGTGAAAGTAAGTTGCCAGAAATCACAGCCCGACACTTAAAAGATGTAAAATCAAAATTAATTTTCAAATTTTAACACTTTAGTTAATCCACTTGTTCTTTGTAAGCCATTGAAACCTGCTTAGTTAAGTTGCTGTAATTTGCAGCCTCAATACAGCACCTTTTTCGCGTAGCTCAGTCGCTAGGGAATCAGTAAAATCGCGTTGTACAAAATACGCTTATGGCGTAGCCGGGGCACTCGTGCCGTTAGTTGCCAAGAACTTTACAACCGCCACTATTTCAATCTTTCAAACTATTTTACCTCAAGCTTTGATGTCAAAAATAAACTATTTACCAACACGGTCTGTTCCTAATCTCTTAAAACTGACCAAATCATATATATTTTCTCTCTGTACGTATGCATCCACTCGATCACTTTGCCTTCGCTTTTCAGAGTTCATAGGCCATTTTCGCACAAACTCAGTCTTTCTTCTTAGAAATCAAATTCACTAAAAGCATACTAAGAGACTTGTAAACCTATTGTAGAATTGGGGTAAAAAAATTCACTTTTTTAGAACAGGGCATTTCATTTTGTGCATGAGGTTGTTAATCACATATGTAAATCCACTTACTTAATAACAAACTGCTATGCCGAGCGGCCGGCACTTCATAACCCAGGATAAGTTTGAAAGATATAAATGTGTTCATGTGTAAACAGAGATAGGAGGCATTTCCATTAAAGCGCTTTACAATGAGAGTTTACGGTTAGTTGAGATGTTTGACGCCGGATTCCATTAGAGAGTTCACAAAACAAACACATAGCAAACTATAGTCAACTTACCAATGTTTTGGTCATACTCCCCAATGAATCTTTTCGTTAGAAACCGCACGATCATAGCTATGAAAATACAGAAGATGTAAGCATACTAACATATCAAAAATATGAATAGTGTTTATAGGCTACGTTGAGAAAAACAGACGAGTGCTTAAAACAACATGGACAACAAAGGCAATGGAAAATAGTTAAGCACCATAAAATGTTAAAAGATCTCAAGAAAGTTAAACACTTCAACTGCAATGAGGTGTCTTTACCTGATTTTCCAACACCGAGCTTTCCTACAAGAACAAGTTTTACTAAAATGGGTTTATTTTCCCCCAAGCGGCTGGTCTGTGCAGTGTTCATGTTTAAATTTGCGTACGACCGAGATGTGAGTCGACTAGCTCTTCTTGCTGGTGTAAATTAATTATGTGTTAATTTGCCGCCATTGTATCGTGTGACTTCTTGTATCATTGTTTGTCCTAGAAACAAAAGAGTTGATCTCAGTTTACACGACGTTCACTTTAAGTGAACAGCACCAAACACAAGATTTTAAGGACGCTTTCGAAATTCATTCAGAATCATTTCAGTTTCCGTTTTTTAGTAAAGCTGACAGGCACTTAAATGACACACGGTCAAATGGAGATTAATAGTAACAACACATCAACTACCTTTCTGGGCATATTTTATAAAGTTTACATACCCTCACGACCTTGTCAAACGAGCTTGGCTAGTGACTGGCTAGATAAATGTGACTTGAAACCTAATTAGATGCTTACCATTAAGCCAACAAAACTGCAGGCGTAAAGTTAATGGTAAGGTCAATTTACGGAAACTTGGACTGTCTTTTCATTCCGGTCTGCATTATATGAGCTAAACTGAATGTCGCTTTCCCTTTTCACTTCCTTTGTTACAGTCTAACGCTATATTTATTCGCAGCCTTTTTAAATAGATTCTGAATGACGCTTACCATTGAACTGATCCGGTTGGGGTGCCCAGTGGCATTACCTTTTCATCGAATTTTTTTTCTCTTACACGGGGTTTGAGCCCAAAAGAGGGGCGAGTATGTTGCATGTTGCGTGGCAATGAAACCGAGAAAGTAGTTATCCCTTCGGTTGAACAACAACACCTTTCGGCGGGTCAATCCAGTCTAAAGTTTCCGAAAGACACGTACGTAAGTCCGAAGATCTACAAAATCAAAAGATAATCATTCTCTCTTCGTAAAACTGAAGAAATCCTGTTTTCCCAATCGGAATTTTCTGAAAAAAAAAATTTATTTTCCATTGTTCAAACCCATCTACGAGTATCCCATTTTTTAAATAAAATGGATTCGGCGTTAAAGGTAAACGCGAACGGTCCAAAGTCCAAGCCCCCGGACGGTGTATGAGGACAAAAACATATCGAAATTCAATTTCAGGAATTGCACACTTCTCTCTTTCTAAGAAAGGTAACTTTACTTTATTCAGGTTTGGGATCACAGTCAAGAGAAGATTTTGAAACTATCTACGCTCTCATAGTAGCTGGGTGGCCGATCATCTGTCTTAGTCAGGTAGATATCGTTCGGTACGTTATTGTGCCTTTTCATCTTTCATCTTCGTTAACAAATATTCGTTAAGGTTTGGATTATTGGCCCACTTTATAATGACGTCTTTCGCTTGCCTGCTCTTGCTTTTGATTTGCTCTCCTGGAGTAGACCGCTGATCAATAGGAGTAGCGACATCTTTGACAAGAGGAGTCAAGTCCATAATGTCCTGGGTATCACTTAACCGATTACCATAGTAAACGCGATCCAGCCTAAGAAAATAGATTGTGAAAAAGGAAAAAGCATTTTCAAACGCAAATCCAGTGCCACCCTGCGCCGGAGCAGAGCCTGCTTTTGCCCTCTTCTTGATCGAGGCGGAGAAAGCCGGGAGGCTTTGCCTGAATCACGCAATCCTTTGAAGTAACCGCAGCCCGAACATCTAGACTGGTCAATCTTGGGTGCTTACTATTTGACAGAAAAATCCGGTTGGGTGTCGAAAGCATAATGATAAGCGATTTACCAGTTTACCGCAGAATTGCCACATCCGTTACGGTTTGAATCCAAAAAAGGGGCGAATTTGTGTAGCGTGAGTCTACGTAGCATTTTCCGTTTGGTTCGTATTGACCGGAACGAACGGACTACCTCAAAACGTACTCCTCAATTTTCGGTTGGAATTTCCGAAAAGTGACATTACTATTTACCTTCAATCCGGAATTAACGAAATTTTCTGTCAAATGGTAATCACCCCTTGTTTTCTCTCGTCAAACTGGGTTTTTGTGTGCGAGCATCCGTTGATTGATAAACCGATGTTCATAACAGAGCCCGCTGTACCAAGCATGGGTTTGAAGTTCTATCCTAGCAACATGCAACGCATGCTCAACAAAGAACTTACTCGATTCATGCAGAGTCTTTCTCGAATACGCCAATATCGGGCAAGCAAAAGAAAAAGCTTTGCTGCAGGGTAGGGACCCAGCGCCCAATACCTTTTAATTTATGCACATTCTAACTAGTAGGAGCAGTGCTTGCTGAATAGGCCATTTCAGCGTTGCTTCAAGTCTCTGCTTCAAAGCGAGGCTCAGTACGAAGGCATTAACACAAAAAATGATTTTTTCTTCTCGTGCATTCTCGACCCCAGTGCTTACGGGTTTGGGAATGCGCTCTTGATCTCTCTCCTCTACATGTGCAGAAGAGTTCTGGGTCGAGATTGGTTCTCGTGCAAATTAAAACTCATTTTCAAAAGAAAAGTTTTGCACTTTGCCTTTTTCTGAGAGTGAGAATTTTGGAACTCGGAGATGGCCTCGTATTAGAACACTCTGAATACAGGTACACGAAACTTAACGAGGGCTTCATAAAAAAAACGACAACAACAAAAGAGGGGTAACTCCTGTTACATGTTACGTGACAACAGTAGAAGAACCTTGCAGCTTCAGTTCTATTTGTGATTGTTGGAGTAAATACAGCAGCAGTGACTACAAACAAAACAAAACACGGATAACCTTTGTCTCTCTAGAATAACCCTTTTAATACTAGAACTCACCTACAAAGCCAGATAGCTGACGTGCACATTGAACAAGGTTCACAGCTTGTGTAAATCTCACAACCACTCAGGTCGCACGATTTAATGTTCTTACTAGCCTGTCTGATGGCAGTCATCTCTCCATGAGCAGTAGGGTCACAGTCTATACTTTCTCTGTTGTAACCTTCACCTGAAAACAGTCATGTAGTTTTTACACTCTGTTTACTTACCAGCATTTCATATCTGCCCTGACGGCACAATTTCCCAGGGGAGATTCATATACAAAAGTAATGGTGATGCTCAACATCTCACTTAGAGATGTAGGTCTCACGGAGAATGTTTTGGACTAAACGCCGACATTTTTAGGTCAGTACAGTAAGGTCTCCTTTAGGGGTCAAAGAAAGCCTGATATAGCCATGCCAAGAGTGGTTCTCTATTTGAATTTTCTGAAGAGCACTCTATCTCTTAGCCTGCGAATACAGCCGTTTCTCCAAGCTCCTCGCCGCCAGGAACGTTTCGCCAGGAGGAACGTCTGCAACTCAGCAACAGAAATTCCATACTGATGACATAGATCAATGTTTACATAATAAATCCGGTAGTCATGGAGTTCCAAATGTAAATTTGTTTGAGTTAATGTTACTCCTGGTCGATTATGGTAAAGTTTTGTGATCTTTTGTGAACGAGCTCCAGCAAAACTCAGATACTTTTTCTAAAGAGGAATATATTCTAGGAAATATATTGACTGTTTTTGTAGTAGATTCATCACGCTTACATTTGACCTTTGAGGCCTTTTATCTATTGTCTGTCATTCATAAAAAAAAAAGGTAAAACAATAAAACTACTTCATCGACCAATCAGAGCTCCCGACCAGACTCCGGACAGATTTTACATCATCAGTATGGAATTTCTGTCGCTCAGTCGCAGACGTTCCTCCTGGTGAATTGTAAGCAGCGAGGAGCAAGGAGAAACGGCTGTATTCGCAGGCTACCCTCCCAAGCAAGCACTAGAAATGCTATGAATTGCCTGAGAGGGTGAGGGACTCATGAGATCATGGGTTGTGCAACAAGCACACCCCTCTTCTAAGTAAAAAGACTTCCTAGAATGGTGATACTTATTTCTTAGATTTGAGGAAATGGAATCCACTACAGCCTTTGGAATCTAGCAGTTCACCTGTAAGTTTTTCTCATGCTTTTTTCTGCAGAATAACACCATATCCAGTGTGACTGGACGGCTGTAACTGTAAACTTTGGGGCACAATGTCAGTCGTTAAACTAACTACAGAGGCTCTTCCTTCTTTCTTCACAAAAAAAGTGGTGTGGTAAGCAAGAGAAAAAGCATGTTTCTTCTCTTATCTCAGATGCAAAATAAAAGGGTTCTCCACCCCTTTGCTGCTCAAGAAGGTAAAAAGCATCCCAGGGGGCTTAATTATTTCAAGCCCATTTTAGGGGGGGGGCTTTTTTGATAGGGAGGGCTTATTTAATTTAGAAGGGACGATGATATCAGTTCTCTTTAAAGAACTAGAACACAAAGTGGAGAAGCTCAAGGACAAGAAGGCTGGAGGTCATGAGGCTGAGTAGCCTGCAAGCAAGCTCTCAGTCACGCTCTGGTGGCAGGGTGGGAAAGGGAAGAAGAGCTTGCAATAATGTCTCTGGAATTTGAATAGCCCCATCAAAAAAGCCGATGTGAAATGCTGATTGGTGGCGATGACATTAGTATTGACGCCATTACCCTTCGCACGTGTTTTTCAATGTTTGTTTACATTCGCACTCATTTCTGCTTTGCACTGATTGGCAGAAATCTGACAGCTCAGTCGAAGGGGAGCCACAGGGGAATTGGAGGTGGAATTCAAATTCCTGAGACTCTCCTTCCTTTTCCCACCCCACCACCAGAGCACCCCGGAGAGCTTGCTCGCAGGCTAGCAGCTGAGGATCAAATCAAATCTGAACTCCCAGTTGATAAATAAACCATCCCAGATCAGTCCACAGGAAGTTTCACAGTCACAATTGATTAATACAGTCTCTCATTTATTAGCAAGAGAAGAATAATTAGGGGAGGGGAGGGGCGGTCTTAATAGAGAGGGAGGGCTTATTAACTTTCTTCCCTGAAAAGGGGGGGGGGAGCTATTATAGGGGGGGCTTATTTGAGAGGGAGTGGGAGCTTAGTAGAGTATTTATAGTAAAATTTCTGGGTGGGTGGATCTTCAAAATTTAGGGCTAGGGCTTCACGTATCACTGGATAATTAATGTTATTAATCATAGAAAGGTATTGACCGAAAAAGCCTTAAATAACAAACCACAAGACTTTAGACCATTTCAGTGTTATCACATAATGCTCCTCCCCACATGGAGGAGCATTGCGTGACGACACAAAGAGATTAGCAGACTGACATGTCTAGGACTTGCTAAACTGTCCTTTAAACAAAACATCTGGAAGCAAATCACTGTGTTTTCTGATTACCGCGATAAAAACTTACACAAAACTGCAAACCGCTTTATACGGTCTGTGAAAAAAAATATTGCAAACCCCCCCCGGGCGGGGTACTGCCATATATGGGCTATATAGGTATGTGCTGCTGTGAAGGGTATGGTTTTCAAGCAGTTTACTCTAGGATAGGGTATATAAATCAGAGGGTTTGGCTCTACAATAGGGTATCATTTTTCAGGAAACTGATCAGTTGGTTGAAGATTTTATCTAGACTAGGTACACAACTACTCTAGGATAGCGGGATTTGGGGAGTTTACTCTAGTATAGGGTAGCAAAATTCAGCTGAACTAGCTCTGGTAAAGGTTAAGGGTTCCAGGCTCCCAGCGGCACATCCCCACCCAGAAATTCCTTCAGTGCCCCCGCGGAAAAACCCCACCAAAATAAAAATAATGCAAAAGCCCTTGAGCGCAACTCGTCGTTCGTATTTTGGCCGTAGACTGAGAAGAAATTTAAGGGAAGGTCATACGGTCCAAATTGTACTAAAAAATTTAATTTAAGGGCCGGATAAAATACATAAAGTATAGAGTGTTTTCACATGACCTGACAGCGGCCATGTTGGTGTCCCAAACTAATCCTTTGGGAGTTGAACTCTTTTCTTATGCAAACGCTTTCTTTTGTTCCAATAAATTTGCATAGATGCTGGCCACGGGAGTGAAAACACTCTATTTTCCCCCCCCCATTCACACTCCAACCCGTATATCCAGTGATCACGGGTTATGTCCGTCACGCAATTATGCAATTTCGTTGAGGACTAATCTTAAAAATAGGTTTCAAAGATAAAAAGGAGACTATGGATAAATACTGTATTACCGACAATCCACATTTCATTGGTTTAAAATCGCCTGGCGACTACAATTTTTAAAGGCTGCCTAAATCTTACTCACCGATTATTTTGCCTCCTTTCACAATCACGGCTCCGAAAGGTCCGCCATGTCCCTTCGACGGTCCCTCGTCGCTTAGCTCGATCGCTCGGCTCATAAATCGCTCTTTTTCTTCTTCAGTCGGTTTGTACGAAGACATATTACGATCTGAATACTTGAAAGCGGCGACAAAGGACGTCGATGGATCCGTCGATGAAGATGTAACGATGCATGAGTATCTTAGAACTCGTGATTTCGTGTCCAGGCTATTTCTTGTTTCTACTCTCGTCACGCAACACTTTTCCTTCTTGAGAAGAGAGGGAGCGTTGCGTGCGAGACAAGAATGACTTTTACTATTAACTTTTACTTTAAAGGCGGTAACCATCGCGCGGATATAAGGGAACTTAAGCAAAGACGTTTTTGAGCGACCAACGTCAACCGGAAGTGAGGCCATTTGCCATTTAACATGCCTAAACGCTGCCAAAATTCTACTGCTAAGTGTCCTTTCTCTTGTAAAGAAGATTTGCCGAAAAATTGGGTAACGACCACTTCTCAGCGGTGCAAAAAAGCCCACACTCCTACTCACAGGCGGCCCAAACTCATTACATGAACGCGGACGTGACTCTTGCTTGCGAGCGGTGTTGTGTTACAAACGGTTATTTACAAAGGCTTGTATGGGATCGATCGGTTTTTCTTAAAAGAGATAAAAAATGTTATGTTTTTAAATAAAATCGACGTACCTTATTGCCTTGTTGTATTCTTTGTTGTTTGCCCGCGTCTCAGGTCGTTTTGAAGCGTTTTCGGCGAGTTAGCGCTATTTTGGTGTTCCACTGCTAAAAGAAAGACAAGGCAGAACAGTGATTCCCGAAGTGTCCGTCGCTCGAGGCGAATAATTCCACTGGAAAATTACCCCCGGCCTCAATTCCTTCAGAAATTCAAAGCAGAGATGTTGCAGTTCCATGTCCATTGACTCGATTCGCAATTCCTTCCACAGATCGTTCAGTAGCGATGCTTTCATCTCTTGCTCGATCGGCTTCACGATTTCAAAATAGGCTCGTCCAAACTGCCGTGGACCCGTTCACCGATCGAATAGTATGTCGGGTAACTAAAATAAGCCCGGCGAGGGTAGACAGCGGCCTGTAGTCGACAAACAAACAAACCCGTCAGCCCCGCTGGCTACCCTCATTGGGCTTATTTTAGTTACCCGACATACTATGCGATCGGTGAACGGGTCCACGGCAGTTTGGACGAGCCTAAACCGATAGATCCCATACAAGCCTTTGTAAATAACCGTTTGTAACACAACACCGCTCGCAAGCAAGAGTCACGTCCGCGTTCATGTAATGAGTTTGGGCTGCCTGTGTCCTACTCAGTAGCTATTTATGTGTTTTTTAAGTGAGAGAAGATTAGGGGTTAGGTTGAGGCGCGCAGGGTCTCATGGGAAGCCCTTCCCAAGAGACCCTGCGCGCCTCAACCTAACCTCCAATCTTCTCTCACCCCAAAAACACATAAATAGCTACTGGGTACGAGTTTGCAAAAAGCCCACTTCCACTTGACGTTCGTCGCTCAAAAACTTGGACGGGCGCAACAACTCCCAGCATTGTTGGGCCAACAATGTTGGGAGTTGTTGCGCCCGTGTTGGCAGAAGTGTACAAACGCAACTGCCCCCAACAATGCTGATCGTACTACCTGAAAATTAACTCAACAAGAGATCAACACGACACACAGAGCAGGATTGTAGCCGTAGAAAGCTGTTTCGCCATTTTTGTGGCTCATCGGTGCGGCGTAACAGATTCTCCGTCTGTTACGCCGTACTTATGAGCCACAACCCAGCCCTGTTTTGGGTTTTTTCGGTGTCGTGTTGCTGTCTTGCAAAGTTAATCAGCTTTGCAGAATTCAGTGTGTCTATTTTGTATATTTTTGCTGATCAGGTCAAGTAATTTTTGTTTCCCCTCAGTCCACTTCTATATAAATTTACCCTCGGTGACTCGAACCATGTTTTGTGCGCTTATAATGTCGGGAAAAAAAAAAACAGTGTACTGGGGTCCGAAACATTGAATTTTGAATTTTTCATTGACGTGTTGTAGGCATATAGTTTACTAGTGGAGGCTTGTGTTGTTTGTCACAAGTCTAACGTGAAATAGCGTTGCTTCTCAAAACAGTTAAGCGCAGTTCTATTTAGGCTGTTTTGTTACGTTACGCTCTGATGTATATTCTAGAAGAATTTTTTTCGAGAGCTTCGAGCTCCCGATAACACCAACTTTTTTCGATTTCCCTTGAAGGTTCAAGTTATCGGGAGTAACAATGTTGGGGCCTGCAGTGCATCATGGGAAGAATACAATCCATTAGATTTTGGAGACCATGTGTAATGCGCATGCATGGCCCTAACAATATTGGAAGAGCTGTGCAAACGGATCCAACATTGTTGCCCTAACTACGCCCCAACCTTCAGCGATCACGCAACAAAAGACATTTTGGAAGTTGCTGGCTCAAAAATTTAACCAGTTTCAAACTTGGGGCAACAATTCCCAACAATATGTAACGCAACATGTAACATTTAACAATGTTGGGAGTTGTTAGCCAACAACGCTGCGTCCGTTTGGACGGGGGGCTTAAGGCTAGCTATGTTCGCACTGTACAGGATAGCTTTTGTGCTAGCCTGTGTAACTCGGATCTGCTGACTCATACTGAAATGTAAACACGCCCTAATTAATTATTCATGAATAATCCAAAAAAGTAGAGAACGTTCGAGAAAGTCACGCAACGCATGTTTCGTTAAAATGATGCATTGTGAGTTGTTTCTGTTTTACAGAAACACGTCGTAAAACATTGAAATTTAAGTAGTATTTCGTGTTCGAAAGGAGGGCTCACTCGTGAAATGTTTTTCAACACTCGAAGAGAGATTTTATGTCTCTGCGCGGCCATGTAATATCCTCTATTTATTCCTCGAGTAAATTAAAGACTAAACCACAAAAATATCACAAAGTAGTCCGATTTCATTTCGTGAAATAGCCGAAACAAGCCGAAAAGTCGCGAACTTGCACGCCCAATCTTGTCCCGAAACTAGTACATAATTTCATATTTATTTTTCATATCCCGAACTACCTTGGGTCGCAGTAGCGTAATCGGCTAATCGCTCAACTTAGCGTCTCCTCTGACCTGACGAGTCACACAGGTGAGTCGGTTCAAACCCCGGGGAAGCCAAAATAATAATTCCTTCTACCTCAAAAAAGCTAAAGAATAAATCAAAGAAATCGAAGTGATCTCGAGATATCTCGAACTAATTCGGCTCTCACTTCGTCAAATAGCCGAATAAAACCGAAAACCTACAGACTTTGCATGCCCAATCTTGTCAAAAAAAAGGTAACTTTGATACATTCCTGAGCGTCGCGAATCCTTTACTTCGCGCTCCGCCGAAGTAATAAATTGAATTTGTTAACCACCGCCCGGTTAGCTCAATTGGATAAGCTTCAAACCCCGGCCAGATCAACACTGAGAGTCTTTAAGTAACTGGGAGAAAGTGCCGCCTTGGTAAAGAAATCTGCAAATGGTTACACTTTCAAGTCTTCTCGGATAAGGACGATAAACCGTAGGCCCCGTTTCACAACCCTTGCGCATAAAAATTCTGTGAGACGACAAGAAACCTACACACTTTTCGCAAAGATTAGGGCCGTAGTCCCAGATGTGGGGGGCTCTCTCTTACGGGGGAGGGACTGGTAAAGGGCCCGCAGTAATTGGCTCCACGGGCTGTTGATCATGAGGTATCCCTGCCAAGAATTGGCGAATCAGTCTAAGTAAATATTGGAGTTTGTTTCCCTTATCCGCAAATCACACACTTTATTAACAATTAACGTTTACATGAAGTTTATTTCCGCCCGCAAATGACAGGTGCTAGTCGAGGCGGGCGGAGATTCAAGGGAACAGCAGTCAGTGATAAATTGCAAATAAAAAATATGTATAAAGATAAGTAAGACATATTAAATTCTGCAAACAGAATACTGCAATGCTGATCGTACTACGTGAAAATTAACTAATTAATTTACTTATTGACTAATAAGTAAACAAAATTTTAATATAAATGAGTAAATAAAGCGTAAATAAATAACATTTAGAAAATCAACCATTTGTAACAGTTACTGGTAAATATAACTTGCGAAACTAAGTTAAGCTACTTATACTGTATAATTTTTTAAAGCAGAATGGGCGCTTCATCATAATCATCCTCGGCCTAATAATGAAAGTAAAATGTCATTGATATGTTTCTTGAAAGCTCTCTTTAAAAGTTGACGGAGTTCATCGTAAATGGAGTTCCAAAGCTTAGCTCCAAACCTAGCAAAAGAAACTTGGTCTGGATGTGGGTTAATGTAAAAATTACCGGAGGAAGAGAACCTTTATGAAAAGATTACTAATGTTACTGGGAACAGTTAAACATGAGACGTCGAACATTATTGAGGAAACTGTTTCAACGTATAACATTCTTAAAAGGGGATTTTTGAGGAGGTAAATAAAGGCACCGCTTGCGCTCTGGGTTCAGAAAAATACATCAACCGAAGGGACACGTTTTTGCATTACGAGGATATTTTGCTGATGGGATTTAACAGCTTGACCCCAAGCAGCCAAACCATAGGACAGCTAGGGTACTATCAAAGAGCGATTAATAATTAATAGAGTAGTAAAGGGGACGAGGTGCCTAAGAGGGACAATAACTACAATACTTCTACTTATTTTTAGTGCTACAGCTCATTACAAGTGACTGTCCAGTAAGACACCTGGATATTTTACATGATCCTTACACTCAAGGAGAGTAAGGAAGTGATAACTATTTAATTATCAAACATTTGAACTGAATGACCGAAAGGTCCATCTTGCGTTGGTAAGGACGAAAGATAACAAAGTTGGACTTTTTAGCATTTAATGTAAGCTTATTTGCATTGAGCCAATCCGAGACGTTCGCCAGTTCGCTGTTGACTGTTTCTTCAAGAGATTTTGAGATTTTTGTCGCCATACAACAAATTTGTGTCATCTGCAAAACGATAAAACGAAAATTTCGCTGAAGAGTTGTGAAAATCATTTATATAGATTAAGAATGACAAAGGACCAAAAACGGAGCCTTGTGGATCGCCACATGATATCTTAATAATGGTGGATTAATTAGAATCTATTTCAGTTACTTGTTAACGGCTAAGAAGGTACGAAGAAAACCAGTCGTTAATGATGCCCCTGATACCATAATGATTGAGTTTGTTTTAGTAACAATGAATAATTGACAGTATCAAAGGCCTTTTTTAAATCCACAAAGATCCCAAAAGCAAATAATTTTAGGTCCGTATTGTTTTGTGTGATATTATCAATGTCAATAGCAGCGTGTTGTGTAGTATGCTTTTCACGGAAGCCATACTGTGATTTATTAATCATAAATAGGATATCGTTTTTGTCAAGAAAGTTTTTGACCCGTTGGTACATCAATTTTTTCAAATATCCTATTAAAAATAAAAAATAATGAAGAAGACTGATAATTTCCGGGTTCAGTTTCATCGCAAATGATTCAGTCTAGCACAATGTTTTAAGGAAATTTTTCATCCCCCTGCGAAGCTCACGCATGCGCCAACAATAGATCAGAGGGTTTAAACAAGAGTTAAAATAAACTATTGTAACTGATAATCTTAAAGCTAACCCGATCTGGATGGGGTTCCAGAGTGCGAAGTGAGTGAACACTCTTACAAAAAGATAGGGAACGTAACAGATAAGAAATAAAATGAATATGAAAAGCATGCTGATAACTGATTTTCTATAGTTTTTCATGTTCAAATTTCCCTTTCCGGGTTGAGCAAGAACTTGCGCTTGTTTGTGGATTTGTAACCGATGTCGACGTGCAATACGGTAGATCACAAAGTATGCTACTGAGTTAACAACCAGGCAGGAAGTAAATATAACGATGTTAAGATCACGGTGTAGACGTCTTGAAAATAGAAGGGTTGAACCATAACCAATGCTTGCAATCCAAATGAGAAACAACACAATACAAGCCCGTTTTATTGTTAGGACAGCATTGTACTTGAGATGGAATGTTAGAGCCATGAGTTTATCCACGCTCACTGTTGTTAGTGTCAAAGCTGTCGCAGCAACAAAAACCGCTTGCACAAATCTAAACAGGTTCCAATAGTGTGCATTGTACGTTGCTGTTTTCAACTGAATAACCAAAAAGACGATGAACATCGGCTGGACGAACAAGCCGACCCCAAAATCGGACAGTGCAAGCCCAAAAAGAAAAATGTGTGAAGGGGAATGTAGAGAGGCAGTCCGCCAGATGGTTCCCAGAGCAGCAAAGTTTCCCAGGATTGCCGCTAAAGAGGACACGCCGTTAGCCATGCAAACTGCAGAGTAGATTATTTCAAGGTTTCCACTAAGTGATAAGTTCACTTCTTTACTAGATTGGTTTAGGGTATCTGGCTGCATCGTTTCGCAACAGTTCACTTGCTGCATGCTTATTCTTTCTTTCCAGAAGACGGCAGTAATACGTTTTTGTAATATGTGAGGAGTTCACGGCTTTTGATGGGAGCTATCATTTGGTCTTAGAAGATAATACAACACCTGGTGACGACTAATAATCTTTATCGTTGGAGAAATTATTTCCTTTATTTTTTGACCAATAGCTGCATTTTACTTTTGTTTCCATTTCGAAAGTGAGCGTCTGATTACCTTCTGTACGTCTAGTACTGGATAGTGACTACTTATTTGTCTTTGCCATATATTTCTCAGGTGTTTGAATTTTAATTCGAAAAAATTAATTTTACTGTGTACATTTTGGTGCCCCCTTTACAAAGTACTGCACTAATCATGTTGGCTTTTGACCAATAAGGAACGGGTATGTATTCACCTAATTTGCGTGTGCTATGAGGAAATCAATCAATTAGGCAAGCAAAGCTAGACAGAATATAATCATCACTTAAAACTTAAAATTTAAAATTAAAATTTTAATTTTTCCTTGAAGTGATGAGATTTTTCATAAGGAGTTACTCAAAGAAAATTCATATTGCAGGTAATCAAAGATCACCATGTCAAGTGGATAGAACAAACACCTGTGAATCGAGATTCCCTGCCCTAGGTCGATATAGATACTGCAAGATGAATCAAAAGAAGACAAACGTGATATTTGTGTTCGAGAATTTCTGCACAGCCTTGCCCTAACCCTAACCCTAACCCCTAACCCTAACCCTAACCCTAAACCTCTGCATAGAACGAGTTAAGAGGAGAAACCGCTTTCCCACATTTGGCAACTAGGCTGCTCTAGAGACAAAAACGTGGGATTGCAAAGGTCTCTGTTCAATTAATCTGAACTATGATCTCAAAGGCGCCTTAAGATTTGTTACACATCGAACCAGAGTATCTCAGACAAATGCGCCTTCCATCATAAAATATAAACAAAGTCAACAAACAAAAGAAGGCAAGAAGCTTGTAACTTGCACTAGAGTTTTCGCCTGTTCCCTCTCAAAGCGACGTGACTTTATCGTTGTGAGCTCAGATTAACAGTCAGAGAATGTGATTACACAGGATTGATTGATTGATTGATTCACTTTTATTTGAATACGGTAATTTCATAAGTTACATAACTTCTTTACATGAAAGCCGTATAGAAACAGAAGTAAATACTGTACAACTACACTAAAAATATGTACAAATAATAAAATATAGTAAAATGTAGTCAACAGTTTGCCTGCCTACTAGCCAGTTTTCTTTTAAAGATAGCTTTAGATTCAGACGCTTTTATGTCATTTGGTAATGAATTCCACAGCATTCCTCCTCTGTATGAGAAAGACCCCTTATAATATTCTGTTTTTGGAACGTGGTCCAGTACAACATTATATTCCGCATTTCTTAGCATAGACTTATAAGGGTTGTTCTCACAGACATTCGAGAAAAGATCGCTTAAGTAACTAGGTACATTTCCATTCACTGTATCATACATTAATAGACTTAAGTGCCTTTGACGCCTTGAGGCAAGCTCTTCCCAGTTTAGTTGTTTTCGTATTTGTGCTGAACGAACGTCATAACCTTGAAAGGTTATTATGCGTGCAGCACGATTTTGTAATTTCTGGATCCTAGTGGCAAGTCCCTGGTCTAAATTGTCCCAAACAACGTCGCAGTAGTCGAACACAGGCTGGATAAGAGATTTGTAAATAGTATTTAGAACATCTAATGGTACATAATCACGTGCCTGTTTTAGACCACTGATGGATCGATTGACTTTTGAACAAAGTTTGTCAACATGCTCGTTCCATTTAAGATTTTCATCTAAGTGAATTCCTAAATATTTTGTTGTTTGGACTCGTTTAACATGATTGTTGCCAATCTTAATTGGAAAGTCTCTTCCTAAGTTAGATAATTTGAAGGTAGTTGTTAAGAACATATACTCCGTTTTAGTGACATTTAAGCTTAACTTATTTGCAAGAAGCCAGTCCCTAACGCGAGTTAGGTCATTATTTACCTTGGCATATAGTTCAGCAGTGGATACAGAGGACGCATATATCGTGGTATCATCGGCATACATGTGTGCTTTGGTATGGAGAAGACATCCAGGGAGATCATTGATATAAATTAAAAACAACAAAGGGCCTAAAATTGAACCCTGTGGAACACCACAACTTATCAACTGGGGCTTAGATACACAGCCCTCTACTACACACTGCTGTTGCCTATTTGATAGGTACGATGAAAACCAGTCGAGCGTTACACCCTTCAGACCATAGAGCTCAAGCTTTTTTAATAAAATATTATGTGAAACGGTGTCAAAGGCTTTGGCAAGATCGAGAAGCACAATCAAATTGGTCATGCCTTTGTCAATGTTAAGATACCAATTATTTGTTAAATGTAACAGCGCTGTCACTGTAGAGTGAAGGGAACGAAATCCAGACTGGTTTTTTGTCAACAGGCCATTTGAATTTAAGTACCTGTATAGTTGATCGTAGACTACCCTTTCACAAATCTTAGAAATGGCTGGCAAGACAGATATTGGTCTATAGTTTTGTGCATCTGTGCGATCATCCTTTTTATACAAAGGAAATACTTTAGCCATTTTCCACTGTGAAGGAAAGAGGCCAGTATCTATGGTTTTGTTTATGATACAGGTTAAAGAAGTGGCGAGCCACCAAAAAGAATTCCCTGAAATAAGCTTTGTTTTAGATCACGATCATGTTACGCGGAACGATTCGCAAAGACGATTTTTGGCGCAACACAACGTTGCAATATTGGAACAATGTTGCAACCATTCGAAACAATGTCGCAACAATGATGCAACGCTGTTTTCTACTAAAAATCGGCCTTGCGAATCGTCTCTTGCAAAATCACCAATACCAATAGGGTATCTGGCCGCATCGTTTCGCAACAGTTAACTTGCTGCATGCTTATTCTTATGCGCCGTTAACGAGCAAACTACAATGTAAATGAATGCGAAGTTTTCATCGAGCGACAGTTTCACTTCGTTGCTCGATTGGTTTTGGGTATCTGGTTGCATTGTTTCGCTAAAGTTAAATTGCTGCATTTTTATGCTTTTTCGGAAGACGGTGGTAATACGTTTTTGTAATATGTTAGGAGGACAAATCAGCCAGACACTTTTTATAAGACTAATAGTCACCAGCACTGGTTGTTTAGTCTAATGAAGATAATAGTCACACCTGGTGAAGTTCAAGTATCTTTATCGATGGACACAATTTCTTATATTTGCAGACTACAAGTAGCCTTTTATTTTTGTTTTTAACAGGGAAGTGAGCGTCTTCTTTCCGTCTTCCTTACTGCCATTAAAAAAGCGCTTATCCAATCTGAAGCAGAAACACATTTTTGTAATATAATCTTGACAGGGAATTGGTAAGTAGTTTTTCTGTGCCCAACAATAATTTTGTCTTGCTATATATTGTTCAAGTGTTTTTATTTCAATATGAACAAATATAATTTAATTATTTTAATTGGTTTCTCTCTTCTACCAAGTAGAGCACGAATGTTGCCCCTTTGACCAATAACGAAAGAGTATTTATTCACCTTGATCATGGTGTGAGAAAATCAATAAATTAAACAGCAAAAACAGAAGATCGCCATTATTACATTTCTCTTTATTTTGATGATCTATGATGAGGCTTTTCTCAGGGAGTCACTAAGTCGACAATTAAAAAAATAGCAAAAGAGGTAATAAAAATATATACAAATTGAGGGATTGAAAATCCCGGTATAGAAAAGAGACCTGATTTGAGATCGACAGAGAATTGAGGGCCCCGGCGCTTGGTCAAAAACCACAATACAAACGCGATCACTGTGTTCCAGAATTTCTGCAAGCTTTTTTTTTGGCAGAAGGTTGAATGTAATTTTTCCTCTTTCCCGTCATTGCTTTATTTTTTGACAGCCTTTTGATGGGTTGCAAAGTTAAGTTTCATTGTGTTACCTTTATGTATAGCACAACTTAAAACTAGCAAATGCTTTCCCACCTGCGGGGCATCTCAGTAGTCCGACTCCATATTTTTTTTTTCTGGCCGACCCACACAAAAAAGGGGTGACTTTGTTGTTTCAGCTGTCAATTGAATGGCATTCAGATTACTTTTCACAGGAACAAAAATTTGCATAAGGAGTGATTGCGAAAGGTCGGCTCAAAATGCCACCGGTCGATCAGACGATCAGTGATACTAAACATCTTAAAACAGGCTCGCTGTGATTGTACACTGGTTTTCAAAATATACATTAGCCGATGCCTGGCCTGGTAGTTTTAATTTTTAACTTCTATTTATCGAATCTTAGGATGGATTTACACTGTCGCGAGATTTTAAGGTAAGTACGCGCGTATATAAAATAGAGGCAACGTACGAAGCGCCTCGCGTAAACGCAAAAGTCGAGCGAGTTTCAATTTTAACGTATACGCGGGACATTTCATACAGTGCTTCTAACTATCTGATGCACGTAATTACATACGCGTAGCGCACGTAAAAATTACGCGATAGTGGAAATCCACCCTTACTGACAAAGTTATCAGTGTTTCGCAGCCTTATACTACTACAGGAGAAATTTCTGCAATTTGATTGGCTTAAAGCCGTGGTATTTCAGCTTAATTTGAAATACCTACAAGTGAAAATTACAAACCGTTTGCGGGTAGGGGTATAAACAAATAATTGCATGATTTTTATGTGATATTTGGTATAAATTCCAGCCTTGATATTTCAAAATAGTCTCAAATTTCACTCGCCTAACGGCTCATGAAATTACGTATAACCATTTCGAAATATCACTAGCGGTATTTATGCCAAATATCACTTCAAATCATGCTATTACCTATACAAATACGTTCCGTCATAAAAATTAACAGGAAAAAAATAATCTCAAAGTGCAAGAAGCTTTGTAACGTCAAGAGGAGTTTTCAGCTGTTCTGTCTCGTGATTTTATCCTTTGAACTCAGCAGCAATGCATGAGAGTCAAAGTAAATTCAATTTCACACTGTTCCGTCAAACAAATAATCACGATAAATCAGCACAGGATTTCATTGGTGACACTGGAAACTCCTCCTTGAGCCGGAACTTAGAGTGCGTTCGATTGATTGTAGTCCGGAATAAGAATGCGAAGAAGTCTCGTTACGCCATGAATCTCTTGTACCGTGATTTCTGGAATACTTTAGGTTTCATTTTTTTTATTCTTATTCCAGAACACAGTCAATTGAAAACGCCATTAGTGCTCTACTCTGTGCCTCGTGGTCTGCCATTATTATAATATGCTCGTGCGAGCAGGCGCGTGCCTTATTTCACGAGTGCTTCGTCAATCGCTTAAGTCCCTCTCGGCTTCCACTCCACGCGTCGCCAAAAACCAATTTCGCTAATGAACTATGCAGGCCAGAGCTTAGGAACGTAAAAAAAGAGTGGATCCACAACACGATCATGTTAAAGGTAGACTTATATGGGACTTCAAAAAGACCAAAAGCATCCTCCAGATTTAAGTGGACTGCACATTTTTTTTCTCAAAATTTTACAAACTGTTTTGTGATCTAAGATTTATGAAAATGACTACGCAATTGACTACACAGAACTTTAGAACTGACGACAGCACTGAGTCAGCTGTACAGAGGCAGCGGATGCATCGAGAGTAGCATGTAAGCTGGCGGTGGAAGTTTTTAGCTTCACATCGACACATACTTAAACTATACTCGCATCATCTGATAGAAGACCATTTCGCCCAATCAAGAGCCCGGCACACTCGACAGACCGGGCCGTTAAAAACAGAATACACGCAGGCTAGTCACAAAAACTAGATAATGTTATCTGAACTTCCGCGAAAGGATTCGTCCGATTCATCTCCCAAGTATCTGGCTTGCAACATGCTTCTAGCCCCTTCCCTAGAGTTGGAGCGGTTAGTGTTTTCTTGTAATGGTCTTCGTTCGGGAGGTATCTCTGCAGAATTGGATGGTGATTCTGGTGAAAAACGACGGCGTGAAACCAGCGCAAGACAATACCCAAAGCTACATGTGGGTCCGATGATGCGTTTGCCTACCTTACAGGCCACAAAAGAAGCAGCTGCAAATAATATCAATGCAAAAAGAACAATGGCGACCGTAGGTGTGGTTGATTTTGGTGTTGCCCTCGGTTTCTTAGTGGTTGGTATCTTAATTGTAGGTGAATACGTCGAATCCAGGCTCAGTGAAAGCCCGTTCGGATCAAAGCTGTCCACTCTCTTCCACACCAATGGTGCACAGGACACATTCCCGCAGGATGCTTCGTCGCTCGAGTCTGCGCAATCAGAAATACAATTACATCGTTTACAAGCATCTATTTCGGTGTTCACAGTCTTGCAAGAGAACTTCTCCACATTGCAACGTTTTACAACACAGAAACCTGCCAAGCAATGAAAATGATACGTGATCATCAGGAGTACAGTTTTCAGTTATATTGGCAAATTCTTCAAAACGATACAAGTCCAATATTGTATTATGTAATTATTATGTTTTTGTGTGGACCTGAACTCGTCTGAATATGCGCACTTATTTCTTATTTGTTCAAGAATAGATAAGATGAACAAAAAAGTGAAGGAGACTGAAAAAATCATTCGGTTTAGTGGTGAAAGTAATGAAAATGGAAAACCTAACTCTCGCGTCCCAATAATCTGCCGCTCATAAGTGCCCCCACCCCCTCCATCAGTAGCTTTTCTTGAAATAAATTATATTAATATTACGACCTTTTGAAGCTGAATTAAAAGCAGTAAATGAAAAACGTATTTTGATCAGCACTCCTTTAGTTTGTTTCGACAGGAGCTTCCTGGTTTCGAGGCACTTTTTATATTCCGGCTATAAAACCCCACGGGTATAAGCCCGTTCGTTAATAAGTCCTCATAATTAGGCCTGGTTCAGACGCCGTACTTTTCACGTGCCGAACCTAACTGAATAAGTTCGACTTTGGAGCGACACTGGCGCGACATCTGATTCAGACGGCGTACCGTGTGTCGAACCTAAGTTAAGTTCGACAGAAGTTCGACAGACTCGGTCGAACTTAACGCTTTTGCCGCACCAAACTAAAACTGCCGTACCAAATTGATTCAGACGCCGCTCTTTTGCCGTACTTAATTCATCAGTTAGGTTCGGCACATGAGTGGAACGGCGTCTGAACCGGGCCTTAACCCCTCACGCTGAAGTATTAGCCCTGGGCTAACCTGAGATCAAAGATCAAGCCCAATTTTAGCAGCTTCCATAATTTACGAAGCGAAACGAAAATAGAACCTGATCTCAGGTTGGCTCAGGGCTCATAAACGGCAGTTTACTAGCCTGTTCCTGGCCTTCGCTGTTTTTCCTGCTCACATCTCTTCGCGACCATACCACCACGATCCGAACGCCTAGAGCAGGCCAGCAGTTTCCGGTCGCGCGTACTTTTGATGTTGCTTATTTGAAGGAGTGTACAATATCAACTTTTATGCCTGTCACGCAACCTTCGTTTTCTTTGAGTACAAATGTTTGAGAAGTGAGTATTTTGGTTTACTTGAACAAGATAAACCTATATTTCACACACACCACTTTTTTTAAAGATTAAACCCTTTTTAATCGCATTTAATAGGATACCTTACTCTTTTAAAAACTTCTTATATCAATTAAAATTAGAAGTTCCCGAGAAGTACAGATAGCTACAGATAATTAATTCTTACCAGTTTGATTTGTAGAATATTCTTTCCACGTGCTGTCCTCTTGGCATATAAAGGAGGGAAGTTGGCCGATCTTTCGGTAATCATTTTTGCAAACAAACACTGCCTCTTCCCCGACGTTGAAAAAGTTCTTGTTTTTACCTTCTTGAGATTTCAAAATGGCGCCAATTTGAGAATATTGTTGAAGTAATTTCTGCGTTGTACACGTCGAGTTTGCTTTTGCAACTCTCTTTCTTCGTACCAGTGAAATCCCGTCATGACTTAACGAGCTTTGTACATGTACAGCCGCTGCTGATATTGTGAGAACAAATATCGCAGAGAAAACATAAAGAACCTCCATCCTTAACAATCTCAAAAGTAGAAGGGAACTCGATCGGTGTTAGAATAATTTGCACGCTTGACATCACAATGGTCAGGTGTCATGACAATGAGCATATTTACACTTAACATAACAAAACAGTTTGGAAAAGTATCAATTTTGCAAAAAGTTTTGAAAAAACAAATTTTCGTCGCATGTAGTCTCACGACTCCGTAAAATACTAAATATCGTGTCGGAGGGAACGAAGCAAGGCTGATTTTACAGTTGGGAATATAATTATCGCCAGTATTTCGATTTATTCAATATCTTACAAAGGGCTAGGTAAACTAGCTAAGAAGGACGCTAAGAAGTTACAGCTTAAAATGAAGAATAGCGTGCACTGTGACGTTATAATAAAATGATGAAATAACAAAGGAAGAAGTGAAAGTTGAAAGTATATGAAAACGGAAATTTGAAATGTAAAAATAGTATATACAAACGGAAGGAATATACAGCTATTTCGAGAAAGGTCGTCGGATAAAGTGCACGCGACAACCCCGAAAGGTATTGTGGGTGGTTTTGAGTTTACTCTTTTTCAAAGAAATGGCAGGAGAGGCCATTGACATATGTCTGCCAGTGCTAAAGGAAAGCAACAAAAGTAGGTTCGACAGCAACAGTGTCAAGAACAGTGTATTGAACATATCCCATATTATCTTCGGGATTGTCGCGTGCACATTTTTTCTGACAACCTTTCTCGAAATAGCTGTATGCATTTCATCTTTCCAGAAGCATATGGGGTTATATGCTTCTTATCTTTCTTATTCATACCTAAAGGTTCAAGAGCTTTACTTCTCTCGATGAGGTATGTTCGCCATGTTTGCTTTGTTTCTTGAATCTGGGGCCAGATCTCGTCCCCAGGATCTTTGACCTTTTCTTATCTCGGAAACCGGGCTGAAATTTCTGATGCCGGTAAACGAGGCCCTAAGTGTAATATGTCGTTAAGCGGAGTGATTATCAGGCTATCAGGGGTTTATTTAAAAAAACTTTTACAAGCGTAGTTTACAAGTGTAGCCATTGCAACAGTTTTAGACTCTGAAAACAATAGCTACACATATAAATTAGACTTGTAAAATAGTACTAAAAGTTTTATTAAATTGACCCCAGGGCTCACGGGGCCTTGGCCCCCTAACTTTTTGTGCGAAATAAAAAAATTATTAAAGTTCTTCAATACGTCACAGTTTTTTGACTACCGTAAATCCTCTATTACGCCCGGGGGGGGGACTTATTTATTTCAAACACATTTTAGGAGGGAGGGACTTAACAGAGACGGGGGGCTTATTTAATTTAGCAAAGACAATGGTATCGCAGTCTCCATGACGAACTAGAATACAAAGTGGAAAAGCTAAAGTACAAGAGGTTGGAGGTCATGCAGCCGAGGATCAAAAACAATTAAATCCGAATTTTCAGTTGATAAATAAGCCATCCCATGGATAATAGAAAGTCTCTCTATTATCCATGACCAACCTGGATCAGTACATACGAATTTTTACAGTCTATCATTTATTAGTGAAGAATAATAAGGGGGAGGAGAGGGGGGCTTATTAACTTTCTTGGGGGGCTTAGTAGAGAGAGGGGGCTTATTTGAAAGGAGGGGTTTAATAGAGGATTTACGGCAGATTAAGGATCTTACGAAAAGTGCGACCTGGAGCAAGAGTAATCTCTTTGTTCTTTTTTCTTGTATCGACGCACAGTTCTGATCAAGTTATCTGTATCATAGAGCCATTACTCTCGCGAGTTTTGTGAATAAAAGGGATTTTCATAGTGAGATAGATTTTCTAATCGGAAGATAAGTCACTGCACATCCCTGCTAAAAACCTAAACAATCCCTCACCCCCCCCCCCCCCCCCCCCCCAACCCCCCCCCCCATCCACCCAACACACACCCCCCACCCCACTCCGGGACCAACAAGAAACGCCATAACAAGCAACGAAACAAACACACGAGCACACAAAG